>KN880687.1:0-33699 GCA_000934385.1 Cylindrobasidium torrendii FP15055 ss-10
CAACACGACCAAACAGATTTTTCCGAAAAACGCGTTTCCGCGTTTCTATGCAATCGAGAGTAATATCTATCTATGTTCAGTCCTTTTGCACTGCTTCAAGCCATTCCTGGTCTGAACCACTAAACATCCAATTATTGGAAGGGTGTAGCCTTAGTCTGTTAACCAAGGCTCGTGGTCTGGCATATCCAATCTTTCATATTACGAAGTGGAAGCAAGCCAAATAGAATGCTTGCGCAAGTTAACGGTCTTTGACTTGAACAATGGAAGAAATACTAGTTACATACATAGCTAAGATACAAAGTGCTCAAATAATAAATGGATGTACAAACTTCACCTGACAAGCTTAATAAATTGACTATGCTAGTGATGCTCTAATCCCAATTCCCTCCCCATTGGGAGGGGCAGGCATCTCCCCAGTCCTGTCCGATGTGAACTCGCGATATCTAAAGATGCAATCAATTTTAAGCATCATCTGACAAGGAGCAACGCACATCCTATCCAGACGGTGCCGTTCATCCAAGGGAACAGACGGCCTCGTTGTTTTCAGGACATTTCGAAGATGCTCTGGAAGGATGATATGTTTCTTCTTCTCCACTTTCGTGGGCGCGCTGGGTGATGCTGCTTGCGTCAACTGAGGCCTGCGCTGGATTGACGCTTGGATGAGCCGGAGCTATGGAGGCTCTCGTTAGCCATGTTCTCTGCGTGATGATATGGTACGCACCCTCTTTTGCATGGCCATTTTCTCCGCCTTGCTGCTCACCGCTTGAGCGTTCGGTCCACCGATGGTCTTGAATTCAATTGGATCCTCCTCATCTCGAGCAGACGAGCCGGAGACGTCGATGTTAATGGAGGCATGAACGGCTTCAAGGTTGGCATTGTACACGAGTGCTTGGAGGTCAGCACCTGAGAAACCCTCTGTGGCCGCCGCGACTTCATCCAAGTCTACGCCAGGATCGAGCACAACTTTGCGCGTCACAGCAAGTAGGATCTATTGGGGCGCGTCAGCACAGGTCAGATGTTATTATAACTGGCGGGCTCACATCCTTCCTCTCCTCCACGTCAGGCATGTTACACAATAGCGACTTGTCCAGACGGCCAGGACGAAGGAGTGCAGAGTCGATGAGGTCGGGTCGGCTGGTTGCTGCGAGGACATACACCCCATCCAGTCCCTCCGCACCATCCATTTGTGTGAGCATTTGGTTGACCACCCGGTCCGTCACGCCAGTACTGTCGTGTCCACGCTTGGGCGCAATCGAGTCAAACTCGTCGAAGAAGAGCACGCAAGGTTTCGCAGCACTGGCCCGCTCGAAGAGGTCCCGTACGGTCTTTTCGCTAGCACCAATGTATTTGTTGAGGACCTCTGGACCTTTGACGCTGATGAAGTTGAGGCCACATTCCTTGGCGACGGCTGAGGCCAGCAGGGTCTTGCCGCAACCTGGATATCCGTAAAGAAGCAGACTGCCGTGCTTAAGTACAAATTCGTCACAATTCAAATACGCGGGCTTACCCAGAACGCAACCTCAAAGGAGATTGAGCAAAGATTGGACCGTACTTTGTCGGCCACTCCAGGGTTTCGCGCAACACTTGCTTCGTGTCTCGTAGACCTATCCCGGCGTTGAGTATTGTCAGACGAAGGACGTGCTATCATATCTACCTCCAATATCAGACCAAGTAATGTCAGATTTCTGCATCTTGACTTCTCTCAGTGAGAGCGGGACGAAGTCGATTTGCACGGTCTCGAAATCGCCTTGAGTCAACCGAGGCTATCTGAATGTCAGCGCGAGCACACGACATCGTCTTCAAATCACGTACTTGGCTCTCCCCGGTGGCAGCCCGTACGGCGGCGACATGAGTCGCGCGCGCGACCAAGTCTTGAAGGTCAATGGCAGAGTACCCTTCGGTTTGAGTGGCCAGATATGTATAGTTCAAAGGTGTCTCCTTGTCTTCGTCCATATCTTCCGCTGCCGAAAGGCGCTCCTTTACAATTTGAGCCAGAATCTAGCAGGCATGTCAATAGTATGCTGGGTGCGGTTACTACCGACTGACATCTCTGCGAGCGTCTTTGTTCGGCGCCTTGACGTGTACGGTTTCTGTGAAGACATGCTTGCTGTTGAGGAGCGGATGCAAGGCACTGGCAGAGGGGGCTGTCGCCAGTAGTACAATGCCGCGCGCATTCGGGGAGGCAGAACGCGGAGAAGACGAGAAGAGGTGAACGAACAGTTCGACTAGCTGTCGAGTCCGGAATGAATCCGTGTTCTCTTCCTCAGCTTTGAGAAGGTGCTCAATGTTGTCCAAAATAAGAATAGAGGGTTTGTGGAATGCTGCTCGGTCGAACCAATATTTGAAAAGCCCTTTGATGACGGAAATCGGCTTTTCGGTATATGGCGCGAGGTCGACGTACTCGATATCTGGAAAGAGTTAACGACAGCAATGGGTTCCATATCCAGACAGACGGACATGCATGTATTCTGGGATCCCTCTGTAACCTGGAGGAAACCGTCTTGACGATGGACGTCTTACCAGCCCCGGATCGACCAGTGACCAATAAGGAGGATACTGTAAGGGTCTGAGCATTGTTCATACAGTTTTTGAAGGTAACGGCTTACCTCCGCGCACATTGACTTTGGTAGATTGGACAATGAACGACTTCAAGCAAAATTCGGTGCATTTTGTCAAAACATCGTCTATGCCGGCCAAGAACTTGGGGGATGGTCTATCTGCGATTAGCGGTAGGATGTCTCATATTCGAATGACATACAAGGTTGTGTGAGCACCCACGAAAAGATCTATGGACACAACGTCGGCTGTAGTGGCAAGACCGATGAGATCCCAATCCTCTATGTCTGCCACGGCGACAGGCAACACGACGTGACCAGTGGGGATATCTGGCAGAGAGCCGACGTAAACCGTCCCAGGCGTCTTCGGCGGTGCTACTTCTCCTGGATTGAGAACCTTCGCGACAGGTTCTTCATCCTCGCGTTTCTCTTTTGTGGGATCCACGGGAGGGGCGATTCGTTTGACTTGGGCCTTGAAAAAAGTTCCAGCTTCGCCGGAAAAGCCCAGCTTCAGTAAAGTTGCAGGCGATACAAACGCCAGACTTTCTGCCTCAGAATGCGTTGGGACTGGTGTGGAAAGGACGTTGGCAGGTAGAACACGTAATACGTGCTTGGATGAAGCTGCAGGCGTCGATTGAGAAGGCGGTTGACTCTCGGCCACAGAGGTAGTGGGTTGAGGTGGGCCTGGTTTCGATGGTTGTCCTTGCTTGCGTTTATGGAGCTTCGGCGCGATACTGACTTCCGTATTGGTAGTGAGCAGGAGGGCGCCCTTGTTCTGTGGGTCCAAAGATACTAAGACGCGTGAATACTTGATAACGACGCGTAGAAAACGGCGGCCATACCCACGGTAAGTCGTACCCTTGTTCTGCCAAGTACCCATACGTCGATTTCTTGCCCGACGCTAGCGACGCGAACCTGCGACAGTAGGGTGGACTCGACATGGGACGCGTGAATTTCCTGTAGGTAGTGAGCCCAGCATATACAGTGGGATGCTACGACGCACAATGATTTCCCAATCGTCTGAAGATACTGGCTCCGTGCCGATGGAGGTAGCATACGAAAGATCATGAAGCAGCCCAATTTCAACCTGAATCTCGTAAGCTTCCCGCATATATGGCACAAAGATGGACACACCATGTCTCCCTGCACAAATCCCAGCCCCATCGCATACTGGGGATCAATTTCGACTGTTCCCGCGCTTTCGCCCGCATCTCCAGCATTGAAGCTTGCCAAAGATGAGGCCGAAGCCATCCCAGTCCATCCAACATAAGCCTCCTTCTTTGGTCTTCCGGGTGGTGGTACCAACGATAAATGAACAGCTAAACCTTGCGGGCGCTCAGAAGACGTTATTCTTGGTTGTCCACGCATACAAGCCATACTTTGCTCACCACACCGCGTTCCAAAAGTGGTCCATAGATTGAAATGGGCAAATTGACAAGAGAGGACTTGAGAGAAACAAAGTGGATCCTAGCACGGCGCGGCATGGTGATGGTGACGAGCGAAAAGGACGAGTAGTAGCCGCCATTGGGAAACGATGAACTCGGTATATTCACATGCGCACTCCGGAGACCGCTGTTCGGCCCGCGATCCGAAAAATATAAAGCGCTCTATTGTGGCTCAATTGGCTTTGAGTTCGGACTGATATTTATATGTAAGTACGTATCCAGATTTCACGGGCGATAGCACAGCCAGATAGCTTCATTCCTCTGTTATGCACGGTTCTTTTTGTCGTCGAAAATTGTCGTACACTCCTTACGACCTTGGGGCACATTGATGTTTGGAGCAGTACCAGAATGTCCACTTATCCACTTCCGTGGCTAGATGGGACCCTTAACGGGCGAGTCTTGGACACGAGACGAAAGACGCTTGGACCATATCTCGGTACGACTCTGACCGGCGCCTGAGGCCTGAGGACACGAGGTTGTTGTTGTTCTCCACTACCTCCCAATGAATAAAAGGCTCAAAGCGTCGACGGACCAATTCATATGGGCGCTATTCGCTGTGGCGGCGTATATGGTGACTTGCATTCATTTCGGTGTTCCCTATGCGAGCCTAGTAACATCGATATCGATGATACATAATAACGGAGGAAGATTATTGCCTGTAGTGACCTGAATGACACGGAGCTCTTGTGCGCAGGCTGTAGAAGCCCTCATAGCCTATCTACGCATTCAGGAAGCTTGCGACTTTTTTGCGAAGAAATTTGTGTCGGGACCCGGCTGCCCTCGAGCAAGAATCGATCTCTGAGAGCCTCAAGGTGAGGCCGTGACTCCCACGTGTCAGCATTATTGTGTGACGGAACAACAAACACGAGGATTGCACATGCCGCCATTGCACTGAGAGCAACAGGCAGACGGAGCTCCCTCTTTTCCTTACACGGTCACCGCCGCCATGAAGCGCGCGTTATCCAAGTCGCGGCCGTCGTCGCCGACGCCAACAGCTTTCTCAGGCATTTCGAATTATCGCACAGAGTCCTTCCGCGGTTCGAAAAATGTCCCAGCGATGCCTGCACAACCCATGGATTATCGACAAATCTCCAAGACGCATTTTGATGAGCTCAGCAAATATCTGGCTTCATACCTGGCGAGAGGTCGGTGCAGCAGCGTTTCGGCAACTCTGATGAACTGATGGCAGTGTAGCGGCGCCGAATTCCCGCTCGTCTGCGCGCCAGAAGTTGACGCGCTTGACAATCCAACAGTTCCATGAGCTTTCCACGGATGTGTTTGATGAGTTGATGCGAAGGAAGACGGAGAAAGAAGGTGCGTGGCTAGCGTCGTGCTCCTGTGCAATTACCAAACCCCCACTAGTGCCATTCCTTCCAGTACGAGAAGAGTTCCATCCCAAGCGTAACCAGGCAAGACAGAAGCTCGCAACACTGCCGTCCTCGCGCTTCGAAGATCTCTCCAGCGATGTCTACTATGAACTTTTGCGGCGCTACCCAGAATTCAAAGAGGATGTGCGTACAAGCATTCATAATGCTGACTCCATCATTGCTTATATCGACTAGCCCAGCGGTGGAAGAGTGTCAACTGGTTCAAACTACGAAGATATCCCTGCCCCCGACTTCCCCGCTCGCACCAGTACTTCCCGCGCATCTGGCCGAGCCTCTGATCGTGCAGAGAGTACGTACAGTCGCCGCCGCCCGAGCGAGGATCTGTATGGCGGTAGAACCAGCGGCGAGGAGAGTTTCCCATCACGGCGGAAACCATCCCAGGATATTGCCCGCCGCCAGATGTCCCAGGATGCTTCTGCCCGCCGTCAGGGCTCGATGGACACTTCAGGCCGACGTTCTGAAGACCGTGAATATCCTGGACGACGCCCCAGCGCGCCCAGTGTGAGCGGTACCAGCGAAGGCACTGTTAGTCAAAGCGCGACAGCTACCAGCGGCATGGTCATTCCCACGAAGAGCACAATGGAAGAGGAATACATTGAAGTTCCATATGGACGTGAGGTCAGGGAAAGCGGCAGCACGACACAGGATGAACGAGACCGCAGCAGAAATCAGAGCCAGGATGTCAGCTTTTTGGGACCAATCAACGGAGATGAGCCAGATAGCTCGAGCGAATATCCTACCAGTCCACGGAGTGCCGCAGGCGGCCTCAGCGGGCTTTCTGCGCGCCTCAGAGAAGACGACGACGAGCTTCTGGGTGCTCGCAGCGATGAATACCCTGAACGGCTTTCTTATGGCAGACAGTCTGCTGCCTCCGACCGTTCATTGCGTCTGAACGGTCGGTCGAGTGTTACTGGAGGAGGACCGGGCGGGGAGGACCAGGAGCGGATGCGGAGAGATTACGAGTACCGCATCGCGACAATGCAGAATCAAATCTCAGGACTGCAGCGCGACTTAGACGAGGCCAACGCCCGTGGGTCCCGGTCTCAAGGCGGCGATGACCGAGCCTTGCAGTTGGAACAGGAACTGGATACCTTCAGGAAGGTATATCCTTTTATCTGACCCAGAGGATCTCGCTGATTCCGTCGTAGCGTGCTGAAGAACAGTCAGCGACAATGCGCTCGCTGCAGAAGGAACTCGAAGACTTGCGAGAAACTAGCCAACGGGAGAAGGAACGGGAAGTCAGGAGGGCCAGGACAGATGAGGATGAGCTTCAAATCCTTCGCGACCGCTGCGAACAACTTGAACAAGAACGCGAGGAGCGCGGCGTCGGTGGAGGCGGCGTACGTCCATTTATTTTGCTGTCCCGATACATTCTAATCTCTTTTACAGGCGGATGCCGAAGCTATCGAACAACTGAATGCAGACATGGCTAGCCTGCTCACCGAAGTCACACAACTCTCTCGACGTAACGAGGAACTCATGAATGCCAAGGATGCTGATAGAAATATAATTCGTGACTTGGACAACCAACTCAAGGAATATAAGCGCAAGTATGAACAAGCTAAGACCGAGTTGCGGAGCGTGAAAGGTACTGTTTCTCGCTTTGCTACCTCAATCTTGCGCTAACTCTGTTAGCTACATCACAATTGTATCTCCAAGCACCCAAGCTCGACAAACTCGACGACCAATTACCCGTTACTGCCGATGGAGGCGTATTGGATATCCATCTCACTGGCTTCATGACCGCCATTGACAGCCTGCTTACCGCGGCGCGGTCAAATGCGCCTACTCGTGTGTTGACGCCTATGAAGGGGGTCGTAAACGCTGTCAGTGCCATCACTGATGATGTCCGTGTCTATGAGCGGGGCGACAACATCAGGCCGGATGTGGACGTTGATGGACTTCGGGCATTGCGCGATAGGGCAGATGCGACTCTCGAGAACCTTGTAGCCGCTACCAAGACTCATGCAACAAGCTCTGGCATGTCTCCAGTCAGTCTGATGGACGCAGCAGCAAGCCATGTTGCTGCTACTGTCACAGATATTGTCAAGATAGTCTACTTGCGACGGGCGACGAAGGCTGAGCAGGACAAGTTTGCGATGTCCAGTTCTTCGCCGAGCGGAGGAGCAACAAACGGTTTTTCCCCATCGCTGCGGTCCGTGATGGAGAAGGAGGCGCATCATAGGAAGCAGAGCTCGGGTTTGAGCAGCGGGTCGAGGCAGGGCACACTGGATGGCTTCCGGGCTCGGGCGAATCAGTCGGACCAGTCAAGCTCGGAAAACACTAGCTCGCCACCGCCGATATTCGACCGTCCTGGGGTGCCGATGAGCGACGATAGCACTGGTGATACCGTGGAGGATAATTGGAACGAACTAAGAGTGCGTGCTCCTCTATCTTGTCTCGTTTTTCAGGAACTGACGATGAGTAGCCATACATCGACACACAAACCAGTGCGGTTATCGAGAGCATCCAAAGCGTGCTCTCGAGTGTACGGAGCCCAACGCCGTCGACGAACCTCGGGGACAATGTTACACAGATAATAACAATTGTGTCGAGCATTGTCGCGGTGTGCAAGGATAATCTTCCGCCGCGACAAGCAGAGGAGGGGACAAAGATTTTGCAGGAGTTATCGGAGCACGCGAACCAGCTTAGTGAAGTGCAGGCTTTGCCAGAGATCACGAAAGAATCGAGACAGGTCATGGCGCGCGCGAGCTTTGCGGTGGCGAATGCGATGAAGGCATTGTGTAAGCTGTAATGTTCTTTCGCCCATGTGTGTCCCGCTGTTTTCCGTCGTCGTCTTGGCTGGATCCTTGTCGTTTTGCTAGCAAACATTCGTACTAATCCCGTATACCTACCTGCGTACAGTTAAACATGTAGTACCTGCTTTCGGTTTTTTTGTGGAATAATGAATTCTCTTTCTTTTCGTTGACGTGGTGACTTGCAAAAATGCGAGAGATAATCTAGTTTTACAATGGGGTCGAAAAACTACAAGATAGGTCTAATGCTCTACATAAGGAGGTGCGAAGGATGCATGCATTGAAGATTATATCCACCAGCCCTGCCAGATAGCGACAGGGTCTCGAGGTCGTTTCGGCCCATCCATTGCGCGCAACCTTGCGAAATGGAATTTCCGTGCTTGTGCTCCCCACACCAACTTGAACGTATTCAGTGAAGCGTGGCCTTGATGTATATGGCCTGTCGATAATTCGAGGTTCAGGAGGGCGGGGGACGGGGCATCACAGACATAGCTGCGGACGAGTTGTGTGAGCAGAGTGTTGCCTCGTACGCCGTGGGGGGAGTGCATGAGCAGGACGGAGTCCCCCAGCCCACGTGCAGATGTGGGATAGGCGACAAAGAGGCGAACGGCTTGGAGAGTGGCGAGGGTGTCGAGAAGTTTTGTCTGATGAGAAGTGTTTGTGAGCTTGACTTGGCGGGGGGCGGTATGTGGTACTGACGATGACATTCCGGTCTGCGTGCACCTCGAGGTCGGATAGGCCTACGCCTACAAAGAGGGCGGAGAGTTTACTGCAGCGCATGATAAGATCGAGCTGTTGATGCCCGAGGGTCCAGTGGCCTTCGTAAGCTGTTTTGATTTGGAGATTCTCCAAGGATTCGGCGTGTAGTGGAATGACTGAGCTATAAACGATGTCTGCCATCTCATCAGAATCCCGTCTGTCGCCTGCGCGGAAGCCGCAGAGGTCGAGAGAGAGCGTGACGAGGCCGCTGTAGGAGTGGAGATACTGTAGAAGGGGTGGGTCCGCCTGGTGGGCGGTGAGGTGACGCAGGTGGACGTTGCTGTGGGTGAGAGCATGCCAGAATGAGGCGGGAACGTCTAGGAATTGCGGGGCGATCTTGACGGTGGTCAGAGATTGTAGGTGAGGGTACAGCCCTTCGAATGGTTGGTCAATGGTTATGCCACCAAGGTTAAGCGTCCTCAATGGTAATATGACGCCCATGGGGATCGCGGAGAAGAGAGCTGTTAGTGAGAGGTACGTGACGCCGTCCATGGATATGTTCGAACCGTCTAGCGTCAAACATTCGAGCCTGGGGCAGTTGGCGACGATGAATTTGAGGGCATCGACGTTCATGGACGTTCCGCCTGAGAATGTCAATTCCCTCAGGTTGCCGAAGCTATGCGTCAATGCGATAGGCACTGGAGTATTGAGGTCCATGGGGAGATTGAGCGAAAGATGTACAAGCTTGGGTAGTCTGCTGAGCAGATGTATGAGCTGTTGCTCGGCGAACGGGGTCGTAAATTGCATGAGAGAAACGTCAAGACTTATCTAGAGTAGTTAATTACTGTGAATTTGGACATTACGACTGCACGTACAAGAGATGCTTAACGGCAACAAAATGCGGAATAGCAGATGCAAACTGATCTTCAACCATTTGGCACGCGACGGAGTGTTTCTTGCTATTGAGGCGCTGCCATATTCGGGGGCCTTTCATTGGCTGTGAATTCAGCGACCTGATCTCCAGCTCCTGCGTATACTGCCATATTGTGCTCTGGCCAGACGCCACGTCGTCGAGGAGGGCTAGTGTAGGCGCTAACCTGCCGTTATTGGTGTCCAGCGCAAGATGCCTGAACACTCGAATGTTGGAAAGATGATGGAGTAGCCGCGAAACCAGTCGCAGGCGTCTCAAATGCGGGGATTCAAGCTATGAATTTATGCAAAAAAAGCAATGTTAGGACTAAATGGTGGATATAAGGTATGTTATTGTACTTCACCGACTATAAGCGTTAACATCTCGACGGGTAGGTCCAGCAAGAGCATCTCAAAGGGCAGGACCTCATATCAAGCCTATTGGGTTTTATAGAACAAAGTGAACCGGGCGCACGTCCGGAAAGCGTCGCCGGAACGTCCGGTCCGTTGAATAGCAGTAGTCGGAGCACATTCAGCGAGATGACGCAGACACACGATGGAATGTGGTCAGGAGACCTGCTTTCGCCGTGTGCCCATAGGTAAGTTAGCCTACTTATGCCAGGATGCTTAGTGCAGCAAGGTGAGAAAGAAGGTAATACACCCCGAACAGACACGATGGAAGGCCTAATATACAACTCACACTCAAAGCGCCCGAGAGAGAGGACATGTTATCCGCCAAGTTTTTCCACTACATCCGACGGGGCTAGCCCACAACGGGCATGTACCCACAACACATTTGATTAACGACGAGAGTGTACGTTGTACAGATGTGTAGCAAGTTTGTGTGAAGGAATCCTCCATAGTAAATGTGGCCGATACACTGGTAGACGCAACAGAGGGCCTCACCTGGGCCTCACTATTACTGTCCAATTGCTTTGCGCACTTGCAGAACTGACTGACCAAAATAGTCATACAGAGGGTGTAAGATTTTGTAGACCACATATATGTATCCCCATAAATAGGTATCTCGGTGAAATTCAGTGCAGGCAAAGAAGAGCGCCGGTAATTGCCAGATGCAAGGTCAATGATTATGTTCGCGGGCTATATCCAACATGGCGTGTAGAACACCAACGCACTTGGAACTATAGGCATTGACAGTATCCTACTCAATGTCAGTGCCGCGGATTCCTTTGAGGATGCCTCTTTGAGAGGGCCGCCTAGGCCTCAAAACTTTGCCTGTATCGATGGTTCATTCACACAGGCCGCAGCAGGACGCAGTTGGTGATTGTATTGCAAAGTTGCCATGTACAAACTCGGGACTTTGCCAGGACTTCGCTCCTTGGCCGCGTTCCCCATCGTGCCGGGTGTCGATAGAAGAGTCTAGACGTCTTTGTTTGAGAAGACTGGGAAGGCAAACAAAACTGAAACAGGGCGAAGAAGGTGACGGTTAGAACAGAAGAGAGCAAATGAATTCAAAGCACGGTCCGATCCCGATCGCGTACTACACGTGCCGAATCGATCGCTTGACCCGCCACCACAGCGATGGGAAACGCACCTTCGAACCAGCAAGAAATCGACAGCCCGCGTTCTCGCAGCCCTCCGGCGCGTCGACTGGCGTCCAGAGCAGAATCACCGCGAGCAGACTCGCCGCAGCCCGGCCCGGGCAGGCCGCACCAGTCGCTCAGATACAAGCGCCGCTCCCTGGACTTGCCCGACATCAACCTCATCACCGCTCCGTTGCCCATACCGACGCGGGCAGAGAGACCAAAGGGCCGGAGACAGACGTCTGGCGACGGTCTTGGCTCGTTTTCCTCCCAAAGCTACGGTCAACTTCCCGCGCCGCCGCCATCTGTGGAGAACTATCCCTCGTTCGCTGATGTCGGCGGCGCAGACGGCCGAGAATCCCCCCAATATGACCGTCCCGTCGTCCGGAGCACACTTCCAATGCCTCTGAACGCCGTGGACGCGACCGAAACGCCAGACCCGTCCAACGATGCAATCGAGACCCCGATCGTCTGGACTGGGGAAGGCGACTCTGTATTTGTCTCCCATATGGTGGACGACGTCGAAGTCAGAGTCCCCATGCACCGCGAAGGCCGGCGGTTCATTGCCAATCTCAAGTTACCCCGCGGCACCCACCATCTTCTGTTCGTCGTTGATAGCGCGTTCCGCGTCGCGGCCGACATGCCCAAGACCGTCAATTCACAAGGAACCCTGACGAACTACGTCAGCGTCGGCCTCAGTAGTCCCCCAGAACTCAACAACACACCAGTGCCCCGTCGGTCCCACAGCTTCTGGAGCTCTTCGAGCGCTGGCGGAGCAGCCCCCGGTCTAGAATGGAATCAACGGCCAAGAGAAAGTGGCACTCCAGAATGGACAAATGTCATCCCTCCCGAGCTACAAGAGGCTGTAGCGGACGAGGAAGCAGCGATGCAAGCCAGTGCGTCAGCCAAATCATCCGCAAATGGGCATCGTCACGTCGTGAACGGGTTCCAGCCACTGCCTTTGCAACGCGAAATTCCCACCGCGCCTCCATTGCCCCGTCATCTCGAAAAGCAGATTCTGAACGAAACGCGCCCGGTGAGCAGCCCAAGCAGCAACCGCGACAAGCGGCGCAACCGCCATGGGCACTGGCACGACTCCCATGGCCATGGGCACAGTCATGGCCACCACAGCCGTCACATGCCCGGCCTCTCTACACCACAGGACCAGCTCACCCCGCGCGTACTGCCCGTCACCACTGCCAGTGGCACCGACATCGCTGCCTTTTCGGGCGGTTCGACGCCCTCATCCCCTACCCCCTTGCCCACGCCTACGGCGGGGCCCGTCGTCGAGAACGAGGATGCCATTGCGGACGACAACAGTGTGCTCCCTGTCCCGAGCCATGTCATTCTCAACCACCTCAGCACGAGCACCGTGCGTGATAATGTGTTGGCGGTTGCGGTCACCGTTCGGTACAAGGCAAAATTCTTGACCACGATTTATTACAAGCCCACGTAGCTTGGGTGCTCACGACACAATGTACGACTGCGAAATGTACTGACTGTATGGATGTAACATGTATGTAGCTGCTTATGTAGGATTTCAAGTTGTCGTTTGATGCTATATTTTGGGCTTTCATTTGTTTTCAGCTCGTTCCCGACTTATTGGGAGCGATGTGAATGTGGATGTCCTGCAGCGTCGCAGGTCAGATTTCAGATAGAGCTCTCAGTCGTTCATGTGCGTACTGCATGCCGATGCACAAAGCTCTTACTATCGATGTCTGAAATCCATTGCTATCATACCCACATCATAAATAGGTTTTTTTGCTTGCCCATTGAACATTGCGGCGAGTCGGACAATTTCCTTGCTCTATGGCCTACATATGTCCATGGAACGATAACTGCTAACAGGACCTTCCTCCGGCTTGGGCAATCACCAATGCAAACTGCCAGTACATTACCGTGACGATTCAGAACACGCTACATTACGAACAAAGATTCGAATGACTGTAAGTACTTCTTCAATTAATTAATGCAGACGTTGAATCTGCCGCGAGGCCTCAGGAGATAATTCGGCTCCTATGTCTTCTTCGTCTAGGTCTTGCACCGACGCTGGGGATGTCGATGAGTTATGAGAGCGTATATGACTGTAATGCGGGAATCGTGTGATAAAATGGGCTCGCGGGTTGTTCCGGAGGCGTTCGACAATGTCAAACTCAAGATAAGGAGGTGGGGGTGGAAGCCAGGGATAAACAGTGCCATGGAGAACAAACAATGTGGGACGTGGCTCCTGCAACTCGAACAGCGAGCCAAGCAAGTCGCACATGTAACAACACTTGTTGCCGACCCCTATAGGAATTTCTTCGAAATTGTCCTGCGAAATCGTCGATGGTGCGGTCGCTTTCTGGAGAGGGAATAGTTACCGGAAGGATTGCAGACACTTCAGTTTTGAGCCCAAGGCCTCGCAGTGTACATCCCCCTTCACTAGCTCAAATTTATCTCCAACATCCGAAATTTTGTTGAACGGATAACAAGCGCGTACACCAGGATAATCCTTCATGAATGTAGTCACATCTTCTCGGGTAAGCGTTGGGACGCGAGGTTCTCGAAAGAGAGCTGCAGCGGAGACCAAATGGAACTCTACGTGGTGATTCGGACGACGGGGGATTTGTGTAGTGATCTGGTTTGTTGCTTGCGTCCAAGCCGTGAGAGTGCGATAGTACTCAATGGCATGTTCAATGCCGGAATGTCGGAAAGCTGCAGAGGTCAGCTCGTACTAGTGCGCCGGAAGGGCACTTCTACTGACTATGATTGGCGAAAATTTCTGTTAATGTTTAGTGTCAAGTGCGCCAATCTCTTTGAACAGCGTACCGTCGAAGTCTTCCGTGTATGAAGATGTCCCCTCATCTCCATTGCCCTCGTCATCAACAATGCTCTCGCTGGTTCTACGCGGCGTTGCCTCTGGTGTCTCTCCAGTGACGGGGATGGATGATTTTGCTGAACGCGCAATGAGTAGCGGGACAGGATTGTGAATTCATCGACTAGCCCACCTGCTCCTGAACTGGATCCAATAAGCACTGAGTGACGGTATGCACCTTGCAAAGCTACGACAAGTTGTTTGCATTTGACGATGGCAGCCATCGACTGCATGAGTTCCGTGAATTCCTGGTACATCTCTTCCTTTAGGTATTTGCGTTTTGCCTGGCCTTTGAGCACTTCAATCGCAACTGTGCCGTGGGAAACCATCGTGTTAAATGCAGCAAGCAGGTCTTGGAATACCCCAAGCCATCTCACGGCGTTTGCAGTGTCCACTTGATAGAGGCCTTGGTTGTTCGTCGTGAGACTTCGTTTGGTGAGCATGCCTAACAAGAGACTGGGCGCTTTACGGAGTTTTATTGCAGTCGGAGCGATAGTGGCAGCCGTTTGAGCAGCCAATAGTGCAAATGGGTCGCCCCCCTTCCACAATTTGCAGGCGTTCGTAAAGCGAACATATATCTTCTCGAATGCACGTCGATGAACGACATTTGAAAATCGGAGGCAAGATGCAAGAAAGCTTCGTGTGTCGGGTTGATGGCACGAAAGCCGGATATGTTCAACCAAAGCAGCAACGTCCTGTATGTGAATGTGAAATTCAGGGTTGCCTGCTGTTGCCTGCTCTTGATAAAGCAGTTGGTTTGGTAATCTCTGCCTCAACGATAGGATCCATACTCAAAATTTCTTGCCAGCGCGTTCATTGGATGGCGGTCTTGAGCGCGCGCAGTGATGCTTTGCCTTGAGAGGTCGACCGGCGCCACAGAATTATGGCGAGTCGTCACGATTGTCTGCACAGAATCGACACCAACAGTACCAGTGGCTGCAGCCACGTTCTCTGCTGTAGGATCCGATGGCGTTGTTACCGTCAAAAGGGTGGCAAACGCTTGAACCACATCGCCGAGCGAAGACCGCTTTGCAGGCGTGGGAATGCCAATGGTAATTCCTGTCATCGCTGTCGACATTAGAAGGAGATCATTGTAAACTGCCTTATGAGATGGGTCAATCTGGTCCATCTTGACTGAGACCAAGAAGGATGGTGGGGCGGAAACGAGTCACATTCACGGAGGTATCCAGCAGCCCTGACGAGCATTTCCGCGTTCGATTCTGGCTGCTGCCAGCACCCTCATACAGACGCCCCATTTCTTCCATACTTAGTCTTACAGGCTGCAGCATGTCACTTTTCCTGCCGGCGCATCAAAGACCATTTCAGGTCGCAGTACTATTACTGAGCAAGTGGGCGCGAGATATCTAATACATTTGATTCCGTTTTGAAGAAAATCTACATCCTGCTACTTATTCTCCGCCAAGGGCTCTCTTAACTAGCACCCTTAACTGAGCATCCGCTACCCTCATCCGCCACAAGCATTCCTCATCTTCATCTGTCCTAAGTCGAAGTGCAGCGTAGGAGTCACCGATTCTGACAAGCACCTTGTCTTCACCTACACAGTCAAGTCAGATTACACAGGTCTGCCTAAAATCAGGGAACGTAGCTCACCGACAAAAGGTTCATCACCAGCTGGAAACGTGTAGATCCCAATGCTCTCTATCGTCTTTAACTGCTTAACCAATGCATCGGCCGAGCCCTCAAACCACCCGCGGGACGCCGTAGAGCTTTCCATGGACTCCCATTGCGTCTTGAAGTCGGGTAAACCGGTATCGGGCACCGGCTGAGATGGCGCAGGTGAAGAGGCTGGTGGCATTGTAGAAGGCATGAGTGGTGACCCGCTGAGGAAGGGCGTATCGAATGCAATAAGGTCGGACCGCGCAGACTCCTTCATGGCCTCAATAAGTACATAAAGGCTACCAAGGAAAGGAACGCACGGGTATTGGCATTCCATCATCGTCAGTCATTTTGCGCCTAGAGGAATGCAGCGGAGACTATTTCAAGCCTGAGCCTCGAAGGGGAAAATACGAGATTCTGTTTTACTGACAAGGGATAGCTTCTGTAGCTCATACGGCGGGCTCAAAGTCAACTCTCCGGGAGTCATCGTGCCCGACCAACCACCAGATTCCAAGTCATGTCTCGCCGCCGAGGGGCGCTGTTGGGATACTCGAGGTCTTGCCGGGGACTTTGGAGCCTCATATGCGTCGTAACGAAGCTTGCTGCCCGACATTGACGGCGACGTCGGTGGTGATGCTACCTGGGAAACAGAGGCAGTCGATGTGTGAGAGGATTTCTGGGATGTTCCCTCCGCAAACAAGGCAGCAAGGATGTCCGGGAGCTAGCGGGATGGTTTTATTGACACGCCTGGTGACGGATTAAAGTGCGTACCGTGTATGTGCTCGCAGTAGCGAGCAGAGCTTTGAGGCCGTCCTTATCCGCTGAGAGTCTGAGAAATTGTTCGCAGCGCTGCAATAGGTGTGAGAGTTTTAAATACACAGAGATGATAGAATGAACCTTGCGAATGTAGCGCCTCGATATCGAGGCCAAGTGGGTCACAACTGTTCGCACATCTTCGGAGACAGTCTGACACTCCAGGGTCATCCTCAACATGGACAGCAGGCACACATCTTGAACAGAGGCTAAATTTCCGTAAGTATGCAATGCTGTCCAAAAGGCGAACGCGCTTACGAGGCATGGTCAACAGCTTCGTCGTTATCCCGTTCAACAACTCCTCAGCTGGGAATGATAGCTTTTCACAGTATTCGCATGCAAGGGCAGCAACGATAACCATGATGGTCGGCCCGGGCTCGTCGTCCTCCAACATGTACCCAAGGAATATCGTCGAACACGCCATCTGGAACATAGATTGGCCTATGTACTCGTGAGCACTCCGGTAGGCAATATGATAACAACAACTTACTCTCTCGTATGTACAGAAGGATCTTCTCTACTAATACGCGCTGGGATTCGGAGGCGGGAGGCTCGGTAGACTTGAGCAAGGTTATGACATCCTTCGCATATTTTTCCCCATCGCTGGCGGCGAGCACTTCAACGCATTCGAGTAGACGACACGCACACTCAATGCGATTGTCCAGTGAGAGGCCCGGGAGAATGTTGCCAAGGGCTTGAACGTAGTAAGTTGACACAAGACTTTCATCGACTTTCATGAGGACATTCATTGTCTAGAGTTGCGTTAGTCCCAGAGAACCTCAAAGACCTGACAATGCTTACCTTCGCGCGCAAAATAGGGTCCGGAGACTCCAGCATTCTCATGAATTGTTGCACATCGTGTTCTCCAAAAACCGCTGGTATGTCCGGGCTGGTGCCAGCCCACCATTTGGGGTCGATGCAACCTACGCACATAGCGAAGATATATCGTTCATTAGGATCTTTTGAGCGCAGAAGAGGGAGAATATTCTCGACCGGCGCTCTTCGGGAAGCCAATGGTAAAGTCAAAAGTCGGTCCGAGGGCAAGGATGACAACAAAGAGAAGGCCTCGCCGAGGACAGCTGGAGGGTTTGAGTAAGTTGGATAATTCAGTGGCAAAGTAAATCCGCACAGTATTGTTTGTTCAACAGCGATATTCTGACAATCTTGACGAGATACGGGAGATGTTCATTGTCCAATCTAATGGAAATGTGAATATGGCCAGGCCAATTTTTGAATGTTGAAATTACCCCACAGCCTTCAAGACTCTGAGAATAGCTAGCATGAAATGCTTAGATTGAGGATGTGGGTTTGACGCGAACAAGTCATTGATGGTAGTGTGGAGGTCATCTACCTGTCATTTGGTCAGGATGTAGCTGTGAGGAAAATGATAGACAAACCTTTGGGTAGGAAAGGGCTGCGACAAGAGCCGTGGCTGCAATGGCTGGATCGGCATCCCTCAGGCGCCGTACGAGGGTATGCGTTATGGTATGTAGTATATCATGGTCATGGACTGAAATGGCCCGGAATGCGAGTAGAACGCGACGGCGGATGTGGGCACTAGAAAGATGATTACTGAATGCGAGGAAGCGCATGGTATGCACATACTGACGAGTTATGCCCGAGAAGGTCGTGAAGGCGGGGTAGTACAGCAGGGACCATGTCATATGTCGAAGAGTATATAATGGTGTCCAGCGCTAGGCAGATTCGGAGGATGACTGAGCTTTCTAGGTCCTGGAAAACAGTGAGAAGGAAAAGAAACAGCAAAACAGTTGCTCCTCACGAACCTTTCTAACAGTGTTTACAAGCATCAACTGGAGTTCGTGGTCGCGGGGCATAACTTCGGTACAGAACATGTAACCTATCGGCGTGAGCAAGACAGTAAATAGAATTCATTTTCTCGTACCAATTCTCTTGTCTGCAATCGTAGCACCCGCCTCGGCCAAACTCAACGCATGGGGAAGCGCGAAATGCAGAGCGCCATGATCCAGTATCGCCGCGGTTATGGCACTTTCGCAGTAGAGAAGGATAATGAGCAGTTCTTTACTCTCTTGCTAGCAGAACTCAGTCCTGAATCCAGGCATTTGTTGCTGTAAACGTACCAAGGATAACTGGGGGTGGGTGATCTGCTTCTTGACCGCGTCTATTTCCGCCAAAATGAGCTGGTCTGCTGCCTGCGACGACTTTTCTTCTTCAATCTTGCGAACGAGAGCATACTGCTGTCTGCTCAGCGCGCCAGACGACCGGAAGGGAACCTCCATGACAGTTATGATGGGTTACGGAGGCAAAGCTGAGTCCGGCCAATCGGCCCGTGTCCGCACTTCTGCCAACGACCAACGCTGCCACTGCCAGCCTGCACGAATATGGCACCCTCTGGAATACCGCCAAATTTGCAGAAACTACTCAAGGAGCCAAAGTTCTCGTCTCGGTCGCAGAAATCTGGTGAATACGACGATGGAACGAAGAAACTGCGGCGGATGATTCTAACAGATGGTATACCACTCGATGCTGTATGTCGTCCTGCTTCATTCTGTCATTTGCTCACATTTCAAAAGGATCCTTCTCTTCGTCCTCGTATCTGGAAGATCCTTCTCCGAATAAATGAGGTCTCAGCGGACACATATTTGGACTACGTCGCGAGAGGCCCTTGCCATGTTCGTGAGAAGATTCGTAATGATACTTTCCGGTGCGTTATGCTGCATACCGTTATCGCAGTCGCTTAATCCATTCCACAGGACATTGGCGACAGACCGTGGCTTCAAAGAGCGGGTACGCGAAG
Organism: Cylindrobasidium torrendii FP15055 ss-10; assembly: GCA_000934385.1. Lineage (NCBI taxonomy): Eukaryota > Fungi > Basidiomycota > Agaricomycetes > Agaricales > Physalacriaceae > Cylindrobasidium > Cylindrobasidium torrendii. Next base: position 19,357 of record KN880687.1, read on the forward strand.
ACATGCTTGTGCGTCTACTGGACGCCTTTGTGTGGAAGAACCACGGTATGCTGTTTAGCGCACCTCCCAACCCTGTGCTCAACCCCACCACGGTAGACCAGCAGCAACGTGACCGCCTGGGCTTCACGTATGTTCAGGGAATGAACGTACTGGCCGCACCGTTTCTCTACACCATGCCGTCGGAACTCGAAGCATTCTACTGTTTCTCCAAGTTTATTGAAGAGTGCTGCCCACTTTACGTCCAACCCACTTTGGATGGTGTGCATCGCGGCTTAAAGGTGCGTCGCTAAACTTTCCCAGACGCAACCTCATGTCCGGCCAGTTGCTAGATAAATGCCTCAAGATAGTGGACCCAGAATTGTTTGACTATCTGCGGAAGAAGAAGCTGTCTGCCGAAATTTACGCCTTCCCATGTTCGTTCGCATTGAATAAAGTGGACCTACTAGCTGAAATCCTTGTAGCTGTTTTAACATTATGTGCATGCACACCACCACTCAACGAGGTCCTCCGCCTTTGGGACTTCCTTCTCGCATTTGGGGTCCATCTCAATGTGCTTTGTGTCATCGCACAGCTTCTGCTCATGCGCGACGATGTGATGAAGGAACCGAGGCGCGTTCTGTGTCGCACTGAATCACGTCTGGATGCTCACTGTTGTATACAGTCCAATGAAGCGACTTCGCGTCTTCCCGGAGCTCGATGCTATCAATGTCATCGGAGTGACCGTCACCCTTGTCCGCGACCTTCCCGAGGATCTGTACGCTGAACTCGTGAAGCACCCGTATGCCCCGTAGTTCGGGGCGTGCAGCCTACCATTATCCTATGTTTGTTCCGCTTTCGATTTTACTTGCTATGCCTGAAGTTGTACCAAAATTACTGTGAAACGGCTGCACCGGCAGGGGAAATGTCCGCATTCTCCGTTGAGCAACACCGCGAACATTGAACCAAACATCACGCATGCATGCATGAGCAAGCGCTAAGTATGCTAACCTGCTGCCTTCACAGACACGACCTCCACACAATTGTTGAAACGCATCGGCGCGGCTGGAGCCACTTACCTTCTCTCCTGAGGGCCATCAATGCACCATGAGAATTTGAACAGTATTCAAAAAAAATGCTAGGCCAGCTGCTACGTTGGAAACCACAGATGATATGTAGATGTCCAATTGTAGTTCGTTATCATTGCTTGTTCATTCTCTTGTACATAACTCTTCAGTCTACTACCTATTCTCAGCAACGTCGTGATTCATGTCAAAGCTTGACAGACATTTCTTGGCCTGCTTGCTCAAATCCTCCCAGCCTTCGACACCTTCCACGCTGGCCAATTCCTGAATGTCGAACCTATCGCCTGCTCCACCCTCACCGACTCCCCCAGACATCGAGCCGCCGGCGTCAGCCCAGATAAGGTCGCCTAGACTCAAGCCAGAAGTGACATGAGGTCCACACCTGTTCTTTGCCTTGACTAAGACGTCCGAGCGGGCATACCACTTCTTCGTCAAGTTGCGCACGACCCAGACACGGTCGTTCGGGAAGAACGCATCGCTGTCTCCCAGGGATTCGTACACGGGAATACTGACGTGCTTGAAATTCTCCAAAACAAATCTCAGTAGTTCGTCATCGGGGTCGCTGTCTGGATATGCTGCCAGCACGTCGGCGGGCAGCTGCTTTCGTGCGGTACCACCATACTCGTCGGCCACGATGATGCGGTCGCCGGCCCAGCTAGAAACGGGAACGTATCCCGCTGGGGTCCTGCCTCTTGACTTCTTGTATACGGGGGAGGCGATGGGCGGTACGGTCTGCCCATCAACGGGGACGGTGAAAAGCCAAATGAGGTCGACAGGCATGTTGTTGGCAATGGCTTCCTTGGCCTACGAAAGACATTAGAAGTGGTTGGACCCTCCGGGGAAGTAAACGCACCTTGAACCCGTAGCCCCAGCTGCTCGAACATTGGTCTGAAGGATCAAGCACTTCGCGCTTGTCGATGTTGATGACTGCGACTTCGGACATCTTGCAGATGGCAATAAGGTAGGAAGACGACGTCGAGGTCAACTGTGCAAGAGCAAAGAAACCAGGCAGGAGATTTTATACCCAAGGCTCGGGACCGACTCCCAGACTTGCGCGAGCGGGACGCGGGACTGAGGATGCGGAGTTGCGGGCCCGATTCGTTAATGAAATCGGATCCTTCAAAGTGCACGTGTGCGCGACTTGACTCGTTTCGGCAACTGTGGTTCCCACATTACATAAGAGGGGTTGATTGCATCAGGTTGTGCGATATTCAAGGGCCCAGGCTCCCTGGTCCTTGTACGCAGTGTTATCAGGTCTGTGTGTCGCAAATGATCCAAGCAGTCAGTGATTTGGGTTGATAGTATTTTGGCAGCAGCAAAACAATATGTTATGGCACAAACGAGTGAAATTTGACAACTTTGGCAGGTTAGAGTATGGTGATGGTCACATGCCTGGGCCTGAACTCCGAGGGAGAGATCTCAGATGCGTAGACGTATCCTGTACGTATACGTTCCTCGTTGAAGTGAGCGCTACCGATGTCAATTTGTAGCACATAAGGCAACTATGCCTCGGGCTCAGTGGTGGCGGCTAATAATAGTGAATGGTCTGCTTGAGCCTTGTTTCTGGTGTACACGGTATATACTCAAAGAGTCCTTGCAGTGTGTACCACTGAGTGACATCAATGGAACCTTTCATTATTCTTAAGTTCACCCCGCCTTGGTGACCCTACCTCAATGTCCAATTAAAAGCGGCATGCTAAATATTGTGTTGTAAGTTGTGATTATGCAGTGTCTCCCAGAAAAACAAACAAACAACGCTGACAATTGTGTGTCCCGTTGACGTCATTTGGCCCCGGTGATTGTTCTGCCATCTCAGACTAGTCACTATAGCCTCCAACACTGACAGTGCCAGCGTCCGCACACAGTAAGAGATAGGCTGCTAGTACAGCATCCCATAATTAACCACTACGGTATCCACTATATCCAGCCACATTACTGTATATCTGTCCATATGTACTACGCCGCAACCTACAGTCTCTTGAGCGCCTTCTTCCGCTTCTCTGCCCCCGCCGACGAGGTCGCAGCCCGCTTGGTGGTCTTCGCTGCTGTCTCCGTAGACACCACGCTCTTCGTCGCCACATTCGCGTCCGCTGTTCCGAGCGGTGCGGGAGACGTTCGACGCTCTTTCGCGACAGTGAACTGTTTTTCAGCCGGGAGGTTCGAAGCATCGGAACCGAGTGGTCGAGATGGTATGGCGACCGTAGATTGAGAGCCCGTCTTTGGGCTAACAGTGAGCTTCGGTACGTCGGGCACGACCACGCTGGGCGGCCTTGAGGCAGTCGATTGTGCTTCTTCATCTTTCGTTTCGTCAAACTCCACAGGTCTTGTACGAGGGGTAGCATGCACGCTGGTAATCAGTCTGGCACGAGAACAGTAGCTCTCATATTCTTCGAGAAGTAGTTTGCCTGCCTCCTCATCCAGAGCAGATTCGGGATTCGGATAGATGAGAAGGCATTTGACAGTGACGAGGATGTGGCCGATACCATAGGTGGACTTCCAGTCCTTCTTTAGGGTGTTGACACAGATTTCGCCAGAGGGACCGACGTTAGGATGGAAGACTTTCGTCAAGAAACGACCTATTTACGCCATCCGTCAGCGCCTGTGGCATTCAGCGATACTAACATGGACGCACATTTTGGTGGAGCAGCAGGGAATTCTTCTGTGAAATTGAACTTGATGTAGAAATAACCGCCGGCGTAGGGTGTGCCCTCTTTGAAACCACGGAACGTGTTAGCCCCACCTTCGAGCAGCGTGACAGACAATACGCACCAGGACCCTCTATGATTCCTGTAACATCGAGCATGTTATTCTCGTTCGTCACGATGCGAATACCCTCTGGCGGTGAATTCCTGAGTTCACTAATTTCGCGCATCAGGCGTCTCATTGCGGCAGGGGATACAGACTGGGGAATAGCAAAGGGACAGCATCAGTAACGCAGTAGCTAGCATCAGTCAACGACGCACCATGGCGGTATAGAAGAGAGAACACGTAAAGGCGCTGGTTGGTACTGGTTGTGGTGGCTAGAGGCAAAGGGGCGTGGTACAAATTCGAACGATGACGGTCTCACGTGAGCCTCTCACGGCATCTCGGCGGAACTACTGACACCGGCAAGGTCCGGCTACCCGGGAACCCGCATGCGAGTGATAATTTGCCCATACGCCACGATGAGCTGATCTGAACCGGAGTCTCTTTGTTTATAATCTAGGTCGTGCGATACCTAATCCTTTTCTTGTTTTCTACGGGGCCATGTTTTTCCGACTGCCAGCAGCGCTACCTGCGAGGACATTGCAGCGAAGATGGATGAGCGTACGGCCAGAAGTGGTAGGGGCAGCGACTGGTGCGTCCCCTTTTGACTCGATGGGACTTGTCTTGCTCACCAGATACAATCGATATAGCATCTGCACGCAAGAAGGTCACCCCAAACATCCTGCATCAGCAACGAGCGGCTGGAACACCTATAACAATGCTCACCGCCTATGACTATCCTACCGCCAAGGCCTGCTCAGCCAATCCACTCATCGACATCACTCTTGTTGGGGACTCGCTGGCACAAGTCTGTCTAGGCTATGAGTCGACGACTCAGCTCACACTGCGTGAAATGTTGTATCACGTACAAGCCGTCGCACGCGGAACAAAGCATCCTATGCTCGTTGCAGACATGCCATTTGGCTCGTACCAGTTATCCGTCGACGAGGCAGTTGCCAACGCCTTCCGTCTTGTCCAAGAGGGCCGCGCCGAAGGTGTCAAAATAGAAGGGGGCCAAGAAATAGCGCATATTGTTCGCCGTATCACCCAGGCTGGTATTCCTGTGATGGGACACATTGGGCTTATGCCCCAGCGCTATCTCGCAACTTCTGGCTACAGAGTTCAAGGCCGTGATTTGGAGAGCGCGAAACGGGTCGTGACAGACGCGCTGTATCTCCAGGACGCCGGCGCATTCGCGTTGTTGGTAGAGGGTGTACCGAAAGAACTTGGAAAACATGTGACCGAGAAAGTCTCAATACCCACTATCGGCATTGGTGCGGGGCCATCAACCAGCGGGCAGGTGTGTTCTCATCCCACATAGCAGAACAACCCACTTATCATTTCCGAAGGTGTTGGTCTGGGACGACATGATGGGTACATGGTCTGGCCATAAAGCCAAGTTTGTGAGACGCTTCGCCGATGTTCAAACACACAGGGATGTAGGCGTGGATGCATATGCGAAGGCAGTTCGTGACAGAAGCTTCCCTTCGCCAGACACAGAAAGCTATACCATGGATCCTGCGGTTCTTGCAGAGCTACAATCTATGCTGTAATTCAGGACGACTAAACGATACTCTACATAATCTTATCCGATATTATTCTGAATCCGACGTTGACTAACGCAATGTACAAAGACTTTCCCACTGAGCTTCCTCCGAGTTTTAAATTGTAGATTGTCAAATCCTGGGCCAATGTAGAGTCCACTCGGTCCACCCAGAGATAGTAGATCTACTCAAGGTCTACTATTCCGAGTAGGTAAACAACGCTTCTGGTTAATAATCAAAGCCTACACTGCCGAAGGTGTATTATATATTAGGACATGCGTGTGGGCTACGGCGGTCTACATGCTGCCAGACTTTCCTCTCCACAAAGGTATTTATGTTGAGTTGTCAGAACAATCAACGAGCAACGATGAGAAGAACCCAGTGTGTATTTCAGTACAAGTGCCCTACGTTTACACTACCACGATATAATCTAAAGCTCTATATATTATGCCTATGCCTATCCAATAATGCTATCCCCGCCTTTAATCGAACACATCCGTAGCATAGCGGCCCTTGATGACCTCTTCATACTTCGCTGCTGCCGCCGTCTCGTCCAATTCGTGAACCTCCGCAAGGATGCGGATAATCGCGCCTTTGACGCTCTTTCCAACCGCAGCGGAACCACAAGTGAAGAACTACAGGAAGATCAGAGTGTATGCAAAGAACGAGCAGGCTTGAACCCACCTTGGAACCATCCTTGAAAGCCTGTAGGACGACGTCTTTGTCCTTGTAGATACGACTGGATGATGATCAGCATCACACCCAAAGGCAACTCGAGGGCAACTCACTCTTGAATATGCGGACAGCCCTCGCTCTTTTCTGGCTGCCTCGAAAACGCCGGTCGAACATCAACAGCTCCACTTTCCTGCCATTCTTTCAATTCTGCATCGCCATATAAAAAGTCGGTATCTGATCCATGGCACCCAAAGAAGAGCGTGACTTTGCCAACGTCCCTCCCACTGGCCTTCTGTGTCGCCCTCTCCTGCATAAACCCGCGCATAGGTGCAATGCCTGAACCAGCGCAGAACAGTACAGCCGGGATTGTTGTGTCCGAAGGAAGGTGGAAGAGCGCCGACGAAGGACGCACACTGACGCGGACACGCTCGCCTGGAATGAGACGAGAGAGGTAAGAGGACGCGACGCCATAATGGACCTTGTTCTCTTCCCCAGAAAGCGCAGGAGCCTCCAGGACGCTGATCGTCAGTGTAACATGCTCAGGGTTCCACAATGGCGACGAGGAAATCGAGTATTGGCGCACACGCATGGCGGGAACCATGAGCAAGAATGCGCCCAGCGAAAGCTTGATATCGGGGTGAGTTTCCAGAATATCGAGCACGCTGAGGCGCTTGGAAAGAACGCGTCCAACGTGGTCTTCTACCATTTCGCCTAGTATCCTGGTGGTGCATGCATCGGTGGTACTGAGAGCAAGAGCCTTGAGGTCCTTGGTCGTTGCAACTTGGGAGAGCTCGACGTAACCGCTGAGAATCTCGACTAGGCCGACCTTCTTTCCAACAGGAAGCGCCGTTGGTCCATCAGCCGAAATGACAATCTGAAGAGGATTTCAGTATCGCAACGAGGTGGTCGAAAATCAACACCTACGTGCTGCTCCTTAGGCAGTCCGAAGTGAGCGAGGACACGATGAACTGCGGCTTCAGAGTTGTGGGGAAGACTGGCACGGGCGTCAGTTCAGTTTTTCGTAGATTCCACAGAGAGAATGCCATACACAGCCAAGTAATCTCCAGCAGCGTATGCCATACCCTTGGGCAACTCGAATTCGATGTGACGCTTCGCTGGTTGCCCAGGTATAGTCAACAGTTTGTTTTCCACGACACGTCCGATGGCCGTGTCCTCTTGACGAAGAGCTCCGGCGCGTTCGCCGCCGTCATCGACGACCTCGATACCAAGAGCTGGCACCTCTGTCGATGCTTTGGTTTCGGTGGCAAATTTCTGAGATTCGTCAGGACCACAGTGTATCAGGGGTGGACAAAACATACCTCAGGAAGAGTTTTCCACAGTCGGCCATCCCACTCCTCGAAGAGCTGGAAAAAGCTGCTCTTGCTCACGTCTCCAGCACCCAGGTCGATCAACCGCTCGGCGCCACGCTCTTCGAGGGTCTTATCACATAGTGTAGGGATCCGTTGGTACGTTTGAACCCACTCCGTGTTTCCACATCCAAAGACCGCATATTTGACACCTGCCAGCTCAGATCCAGTCAGACTGGAAAGCCAGTCGACAAACTTGCCAGCGTTGTCTGCTGGCTGACCTACGCAAATGCGTAAGGGCTGAACCAGACGGCAGGTGAAATGGGGAACGCACCTTCGAATGATGCTGTAAGAATGACAAGAGGACCGTCCTTGGGGAGCTTCCCAGACATCGCGTCCAAGGTACTGAGTCTAGCAGAGAAGCCTAGACAGATGTCAGAAGTGAAATCAGCACCCTATGTCGCACACACCGTATGTCGCTGCCTCGCCCGCAATTCTCTGCGCAAAGGCCTCCGAGGTGCCCGTATTCGATCCATACGCAACATACATCGGAGGTTTGCTAGGGTCCACAGGTGTATTCAGGTTGGGGATGTTGAGCGACGATGGCGATGGAGAAAGCGTCTTGAGCATAGACCCAGGGCGCTTGATATCTGTTCGCAGACGGGCATGTATGCGTAGGCCTTCAGGCTTGATGGTGAGAGACTGATGAAGACGGAGGGTGTACCCAGGATCGACAAAGGACAGATCGAAGCGTTGAATTATGGATGCAAGGATGAGTGTGATTTCTTGCCATGCGAATGCGCGACCAATGCAGGCGCGCATACCGAAGCCGAAGGGTTGCCATGCGTGTGGCTGTTGATAAATTAGACAACTCAGAGTATGTCTGCGAAGAAGGACGTACAGGCAGCGCCTCGAACTTGCCATCCAGCATTCTCTCCGGACGGAATTCCTCTGCCTACAGCCAATGGTCAGAAGACATTTTTCTGTACCACGGAATAACGCACGTCGTTCCCCCATACACCAATATCACGGTGCTGCATATAGGTGTTCACCAAGAGCACATCTCCCTTGTTGACTGCGTATTTCCCGCCGAGAACTGTGTCCTCAAGTGGTCTCATAGACCGCATGCTTGCTGTGGGTGCAAGGCGGATAGACTCGCGCATCACAGCGGTAAGATAAGGTAGCTTGTCTAGCTGGTCGGCCTCGAGCGGATTGCCTTGAAGGACGGTGTCGATTTCCTCCCTGAGCTTGCGCATAACATCAGGATGCTTCAGGAGGTAGTAGGTGGTAAAGGAGAGCATTCCGGACGATGTTTCATGTCCAGCAATCATGAAGGTCAGCATCTGAATGCAAGAATCAGGCGACCGTGACAACAGAGATTGCAAGACGAACGTTGTTGCGGATGTTCTCCTCGGGTAGCCCTTGACCAGTGACCGGGTCACGAGCGTTAAGCATCAAGTTCAAAAGATCCTTCTTGGTGGTTGGGTTGGCCTTGCGGTCGTCGACGACTGAAGGGAGGCTCAGGTTAACATGTATCGCACTTGAACTGGGCTCAAGACGCACTTTCTTGTGCCAGGGCATTCATGAGGTCGATGTCAGAAACATATTTCTGGTTAGTGCCCGACATCAAGGCTTGAACGACGCGCGGTCGCTTTGACCGCATGTAGCACTCCTTGAGGAAGGCGCCCATAGATTGGGCAAACGCAGGCGGAGATTCCTGTAAGATGAGTCGGGGCCTGCAGAACAACGCTTGGACATACGAAATAGAATGAATTCAATCTCACGGGCGGTCAGTCAGGGACAAAGAAGATTCCACGCTGATACACACCTGTGCGACATGGTACAAAACGCGAGGGTGTCGAGCGCGACTCGTGTAAAATCATCTGTTGGGTCGATGCTCTGCGTGGGACCGAATCTTTGGGCTTTGAGTGGAGGAAGGGGAGTGCTGGAGTGATTAGACGAACCGTTCCCACTACAATGAAAGTTGAATGGTGGTTCGAATGGGGAGGATAGTACGCACCTTTAGCAACAACTGCTCGCATACGTCCTTCATATCGTCAAGCATCCCACGGATAGGCATTGTACCGAATGCAGGAAGAAGAAGACGGTCTCCAGTTTTTTTTTTCAGCTAAACGCGTCGCAGTCGAGGCAAGAACTCACGCGCAAGCGCCCAATTGGGTTCTTCAGGATATGCCTATGTAGACTGTTAGGTGGGCGCTTCGGCAGCAGGGTGGAGGGACGCACGGTGAACAATCCGTCTCCAACCAGGTTGCGAACATTTTGAAGCGACATTGCAAAGCCCTTTTGGAAGCGCTTCTCGTCGCATGTTTCGTGGACCATGTCGTAGCCATTGAGGACGATGACTTTCCTGCCGAGGAGGTCGAGCTGAACGATGTCGCCGTATGTATGAGCGAGTAAGTTGAACGACGTCTGTGGGACTTCGCTGTCGAGTTCGTGCGCGTTGCCGATGAGCGGGATCCAAGGCGGCTGGGGGATGGGAACGGTGGTGGCGGTCATAGTGGTGTCTGTGGGATCAGACTGGGTGAAGAAGCGTCTTATATCCATCTTTTACTTGGCCACGCGGACCGTGTGTGGAGGTTGGTGAGAGAGAATGACCGAGTGTGATAACAGGAGGTTGGACTCCGGAGGATCGCCTTGACACTGATACTGTGGTGATATGACCGACACGTGCATCGGACTGTCGAGCACCGGTGGCAAAACATTGGCGAGTTGGGGACCTTTGTTACATAACATAACTCTCCTCAAGGCCGAGGCCAGAAAGAAAGAGCAACTCTGTCGAATCACAACGGCTAGATTCCAGCGGATTTCCAGGTCGAAAATGCAAGTTGAATGTGTCGCAATCAGGGACGCGCGCTTCTTTCCGCCGCCGTGGGTTGGGGAATCTCCCAGCCGCGGCTCGTCGTAGTCAAGAGGCAAGACGCGAGATCACGCGTCGCGCTGTGTCGATCGTGTTTATGTGTGGCCATGAAACTCTCTCACTTTCGATTTGAGCGCTGGATTGTCTGGCTTTCCTGGCCAACTAGTAGGAGAGTTCGCTGGCTTTCCATAAGTGGCGCATCCAATTCGCATAATCGTAACAGCGCGCGCCGCGCGACGACTGCAGTGAGCGCACAAGCGACAGCCGGCTCGGCTATAGACCATTACCGGAAGCCGGAATTGCACACTGTGCCAGTCCTGGCGCCGCTTGTGCTCGTAACAATCAAGGTAAGCACTGGAGATAACGACAACAACGGTTTGTAAGCTGTAAGGCTGCTACTTGGCCGACAATGTGCACCATGACCAACTGTGGCGCATTTCATTTCGCGCACACGTGAGTCCCGGAGCCGCGATCGATCCAATCGACCCGACATACCGTATCACATACCTGCTCGATAGTTCGCATGACGAAGACAAGAAATCGATATGCCTCGCTGTCCGCTCATCAACATCAGCAAACGCCAAATTATCGTTCCCTCGGAGGAGATGGATGGAAGGTGCGCCAGCTACAGCTTGAAGAAACTTGGGCATACCGTCGACGATGTCCTTCAGGTCATAGAAGCCGTCTCGAACGCAATGCCCACAGACATGATCTGGCTGTTTACCGTCCCTACATGTGTACCACCGTCCCAGCTGCGTCCTGATTTCTCTCCACCTGGTGTCAGAGCGACATACGCAGCGCCTCTAGGAAGTTGGGTGGGAGACCGTAGACGAATACTTTGGCTTTGCTCGCCATTATCTTCCTGCTGAAACTCTTGCGGAGTATCCCAACGCCGATACCAATAGCTCCATTCTAATTACTTCGCCGAAGCAAACTTCACCCATGTCCTTCTTCCCAAATACAAACACAAAGGCGCGCAAGATAAACGCTCCCCCATGGACAAAGTCTGGGTCGTTCGTAACCTCACGAAGCGGTGGTACGTGCGATCCGACATTGTAGACAAGGAGGCAAAGACTCGGTACGGACTGCATGTTACGACGAGGCCGAGTTTGGGCGCCTTTGTTTGGGCTGAGTTTGGGGGAGGAAGTTCAGATCGATCACATTGAGGAAGAGACAAGCGCATGTCACATGATTGACATTTAGACTCTGGACAATGTCGAAGACGTCGAAGACTGGACTGACATGAGTGAACAGGGATGTCGTTGTTCAAAGACATTCGGCATGGACTTCGACTTTTACCAGTTTCGTTGAGACCTTTTACAAGAGAGATACATTCAATGATTATCGTAGTAGTTAGAAATCTAGCGGATACAGTCCTGCACACCCCGTATACCTACGGATACACAGTTGTAATTATAAAAAGTCCTAATTCATCCAATTCGCGCTCGAATCCTACTTGCGCTTGCTGTTGTTCGTCGACTTGACTGCAGCTTTCAGGCTTTCCGTCGGCTTCTTCATGGCTGTGGAGGAAGACACTGGCGGCTGGGGCGCAGAACGAACCCCGTTGACTGCCCCGCCCATTGGTACAACAGGGAGCTTGGGGGGAGATGTTGGCTGGCGCACGATTGGACGTTGAGTTTGTTTCCCTGTACCACCCATCGTAGGCGGTACAATAGGTCCACGACCTTCTGCGTCTCTATAGACCATATAAGGATGAGTATCAATGCACTGAGGTGCAAGCGTACGGCGGTGGCTCATCATCATCTTCATCCTCGTCAGGATATTCCTCCTCGTCCTCCGCGGAGATGTACCACTGGTTGCTGAGAACGTTAAGAGTATCCGATGGGATGTTGAGTGGAAGATCGAGTTGGTTGGTAGCGGGAGACCCGTTTGAGGACGCGCTGAGGCTGCCTGGCGACGATTCAGCGGTGCTTAGAGCAGAGCTTCTACGAGAAATGAGCACATCGCAGAAGGAAGGAATCGATGTATACGTACGTGGAGTTGCTCATGATGGTGGCGGTATAGGTGGCTGTTTGATGGGTAGCTACAGGTGATGGGTTTGTATGAGCGATGGGAGCAGTGGTCGAAATGACCGTACTCTTGCTCGGCTTTATAGCACCAACCCACAAGGCGGTGCAAGTGCACTGCAGATCCGTTCACAGCTAGTGGACTTGCGGAAAGCGGTCGATGGCAGTGCCAGCGCTCAACAAGGGTGTTGGTCAGCGTCGCGCAGCGCACACAGCAAGGAGAGCAAAAAAAGCATCGGGCATAAATTAATTACAGCCAGAGGTTGTGCGTATAAACCGTTCATGTATGGGTGCGCGATTTTGAGCAGCGGTGCCACCGCACGGAGTTCGAGTAAAATCTATGGGAATCTATTCCTGAGTGGTCTCCTTCCAGGGCTACATCGTCCGAGAGTCTTATCCATCCAAATATTACAAGTCCGACTCGGTTGGTGCGTCCTTTCGGTTCGAGTCTTCCCCTGCTCGTTGTCCAGCGGTGGGCGTCCCTGCTTTTGAGATACAAGGGTCCCGAAGATTATCGCATGGTTTTCGCGCGCTTTTTCTCCTTCAGCGCCTTCTCTCTGTCGGAGTGCTCCTTGAAGAACTCGAGGACCTTGGCGCTGTCGACGAATTGCTCCATCGTGATGAACTGTGGTAGGCCCCAGTCGTCCTGCGCAAAGCGGAAAGTCATGGTATTCTCGCCGATGAGGTGTGCGCCCGTGGTCGAGTCGGCGATGATAGTTAACTGTATGGCAATGTCAGCATGTAGGATTGGTTATGGACGGGTGGCGATGGTGGGAATTTTGATGGGCGGAATGCGGAATGCGAATAGATGGAGCGGACGCGGGGACAGAGATGGAATGGAGAGGGCACATACATGGACGACAATGGCCTCGGCGGCCTCGATAACTGAATGTATCTCGATCTGTAGCAGAACTTCGCATCAGCATGCTGGTTCATTTCATGGAAACCCTTTGCCCTCGAGGTGTTTCTAGGCCTTCCCAACGCTGTATTTCCACACGACCACAAGGCCAGAGAAGATGGAAGCACCAGACGCACCGCAAAAGTTTCATACACCTTGCATAGGTAGCCCCAGTATTCCTCGTATTGCTTTCCGTTCAATCGTGGTCTGTTCAGGCTTTTTGGCAGATACCAATGCTCGAAGGAGGGGTGCATGTACATCTGGAGCGAGCCAGTGTCCAGTCGTTCGAGGTGTGCAAGAAAATTGAGGACGAGGAGCAAGGATGCGGAAGGATGCGCGGGTGGGTGCCAGATTGTGGACTTGACCGAGTGCGGATGGGCGGTCGGCATTGTGCTAGCTCTGATGCATTCCCTGCTGCGTCGGCGCTGATGAGTTCGTGATGGTGGGAGGAAAGGAAGGAAGGGTTCCGGCGTCCCCAGGCTGGTATATATATGTATGGGGTCTAGCCCCATATGTCGTGGGAGAAACGAGCTAATCCAGAAAAAAAAGCATGAGGACCCTGGACCCCCGTACTTTTACGTCAGAGCGGGTGATTTAGAGAGATTCAAGGATGCAGGGTGCGATTAGATGGTGCTTTGGAAACAGACCCCCCATGGGGTGCCATAGTTCGAGGAAGAGTCAGTCGATGTGCAAGATATCTTGACGGTGCAGAAATCAATGTGCCGCAGAACAGCTGGGCATAAGAGACGGCAGGCAGTTGACGACGTGAGCTTTACGAGCCTGCCCGCAGCCCGCGGCTTGTCTCGCCTGCGACTTCCTTGGCCAATACAGTGCTTTTGTTATCTGTGGCTTTCTGGCTCGTCCCGCACAAGAGGGGCGTGATCGGCCGATAACGCACAGGTGATGGCTTGCGAAATAATGATTGTATCTAATCTTGCCGAGCGGCCGATAGCCTCCGGCCGCGTTTGCCGAGCTTTGCGTCCTTAGGATGTTAAAGTCGTTGTTAACTATAAAGTAAAGGAATTATTCTAAGTAAGGTGGAACAGAACTATAGGGAAGATAATTTACAGTATGTCGTGCATGCGGTGAGTCACCGTGCCCATCGTGAGTATCAGGATTCGAAGGTGCCCACACAATCATGTACATAATGTCGCGACTACACACAAGAATCCTCATTACCCGATCATTACCTCTAGCTCTCCACCAAG
>KN880688.1:0-33515 GCA_000934385.1 Cylindrobasidium torrendii FP15055 ss-10
CGTATCCTTGCCATCAACGAACGAGGTAAGATAGGCGTCAAGCGCTTCAGGCCACATCACGTGTAGTGTGACATGTGTTACAAGCCTACCAAATAGGCGCCAATTAGGCGCCGCTGAGCATTTTCCGATTAGTAGAGAAATCGTTCAAAAATCTGCATGTCTCGAAATTCGAAAATGCGAGCCCGAGGGAAAATCCAAGAGGTGCATCTTGATTTTCCCTCGGGCTCCGAATTTCGATATCTGAAGTCTACGGATTTTTGAACGATATCTGCGATTTTTGTGTTTTTCGTCACGCTACAGTCACCCTATTGTCACCTGATGTGGCCTGAAGCGCTTGACGCCTATCTTAACCTCAAACCCATCAAGGAGCTTAAGAACGATGCAGAGATCGCCACTCAAGACGAAGAGATATTCGCTCGGTCCCGTCTCGTCAACTGTGGCTTATTTATGCAGATGATCCTTGGCGGTACGTACCCACACCCACACCCGGGCAGGCGACTGATTTGACCAAGACTACGTTGGCGCCATCCTCGGTATGGTCCGCGATGGCTATAACTGGCGCCTCAACCCACTCAAAGAGTTCCGTCGTGCAAACCATGAACCGTCCCCGCGTGGCTCTGGCAACGTTGTCTCAATTGAATTCAACTTGCTCTATCGCTGGCACGCGACCCTCTCGAAGGCTGATACCAAGTGGACAGAAGCAGCATTCAAGAAATTGTTCAATGGAGAGGTCGATGTCACAGAGGAGCAATTCCATGTTGGTGTTCGAAACGCAATACGAGTCCCGGAGGACCCCAGAGAATGGACTTTCTCCGGCCTCACTCGCGATAAGACAACCAACCGCTTTAGCGATGCCGACCTAGCTGCAATCCTCAAGGACTCCACCAAAGAGAGGGCAGCGGCGTACGGGGCGAAGGGAATCCCCAGCGTGATGAAGATAATCGAGGTGCTGGGTATCGAGCAAGGCAGAAGCTGGGGCGCTTGCTCGCTGAACGAGTTCCGCAAGTTCATTGGCCTCAAACGTGCGTGTCTTCGTGCTTCTGCCCTGAGCTCTCTGACGCGTCTCTCAGCGTACAAAAGCTTCTCTGAATGGAATAACGATCCCGAAATCTCCAAGACGGCGGCCATGCTTTACAAGGATATCGACAATCTTGAACTGCATGTAGGAATGCAGGCGGAACAGTCGAAAGATCCTGGTCCTGGTGCTGGACTCTGCCCTGGCTATACCATCTCTCGCGCCATTCTTGCTGATGCCGTAGCGCTCACCAAGGGTGACCCTTACTTGACGGTCCATTTCACTCGTAAGTGATCAATAGTCATAAGCACCTGTGTTGCGCTTATCCTGGAACAGCGTTCGATTTTACAACTTTTGGATATAACGACTGTCAGTATGATCCCCTCGACGGCACATATGGCGGTGGCTTCCTAACGAAGCTCCTCTTCCGACATCTGCCTGAGCAATACCCTTCGCGTTCAGCCTATGCTCACTTTCCTTTCCTCGACCCATTGTACATCAAGACATTGAATTCAACGACAAGCAGCCCCGTCACGACACGTATCCCCACGGAAAAGTACAGTTTCGATTATCCCAAGGAGACGAAGGTCGTTTCTGTGGCCAGTTGGTCGGAAGCCACATCTGTGCTCCACCCCAACTTCCACGAAGTAACCGCCAAGGGCGCTTTCAGGTCGTTCGCTAGCGCGCGCCTTCGCACTATCATGCAAGAAACTGGTGGGAAGACTCCGGATACGCTCCCCGTCCGCAAGTTGCTGCTTAAAAACAAGGCCATCTACGCACAGTGGTTTGCAACAGAGACCAAGAAACTCATCGGTGCTGCATCCATCGCATACCCCGGGAAATCCGTCCATATCCTCGACATTGCCCGAGACGTTCTGAATGTCCTACCAATCAAGTTCATCGTCACGCAACTTGCAGGTTTACCGTTCGATTCTGCTCAGGACCTCGAGACCTATTATCACAAGTTTGAGGATGTTTGCCGTTATGTGCACGTCAACATTGAACAGGAGCACGATTGGCACCTCCGAGAGTCATCGATGGCCACGTTCAAGGAGTTCGGCGACGAAGTTGCGTCCAATCTGGGACGCATCGGCTCGTGGTTGGGCGGGGTGGATTCGTTGCGCCTGCGGGGTGGCGACGTGTTGAAGGATCTCGCGCGTTTCGTACAGGGTCCGCCTGATTTCATCAAAGATCTGCATGACGCGACACAGAACGGAAAGCCGAGCGACGCCGCGGCAGCACTGTTCGCAGAAGTCGTTCCCAATGCGGTACAGTTTTCGCAAGCGTTGGTTCACACACTGGAGAGCTATCTGGCCGCCCCAACTCCTGCGGGAGTGCCGATCAGTGTGGATGCAGCATTGGCGAAGGATCCCCTTCTGTGGGGAACGTACGCGGCGGCGACATCGACATCGACCCTCCCAGATGGGAGAAAAGTGACACCAGATGATAAGGTCTGGGTGAGCATTAAGAACGCGGTTGACACTGCCGAGGTGAGCAAGCCGGATGCGGGTTGGATGGGCGTGAGTCGTCAAGGGTATGTTTGCTATTCCGTGTATGCTTCTCGACATTGACGACTTTACAGTCTGCTTGAGCCGTCATTTTTCTCGGCTGTGGCTTCTGGGGTCCTACTCGAAGTGTTGAAGCTTCCCCAACTTGCCCAGGACGGCCGTGTGCACAAGTATGTCCCAGATCGCTGTATATCCTGAAAGCCACTGACGAGGTTGTTGTAGGTTTGTCGAAACGCGCAACGGTTCGCCAGTGCAGCTCTATGTTGGCGCCAAAGGATCTGTGACGCCTTTCCCATTCTCAATGAAGGTGAAATATACTTCTTCGTCAAAGTAATCCGACCGTCTTGTATTGCTTGGGTCCAAATTTGCGGTGTATGTTATGGTATTGTAGCCCTTAAGAAATGAACTTGTAAACAGAAACATGTTATTCCATGTCGATGGAGGCAGACAGGTGCTTTCTAAATGTTCTTTGCAAGGAGCTTCAGAAAATCACAGGTATGGAATTGGAAACGTTTCAAAGGCAACCTTAGAATCCCAACGAAGTCCTAACGTGTCCAGCAACACTAGCCATCCTATCTTTCCACTCCTTGCCACCAACTCCGGCCTCTTCGTCCGCCAATAGGGCGTAAGGGACGCCTTTATCACCACCTCGACTGACACCTGGGACTACAGGCAACTCAGCGAGAACATCTACACCGACATCTTGCGCAACCTTCCTGAATCCATCTGGGCTGCCGTAGAGATAGTGTGGTTCTCCACAACCTCCACACCTAAAATGCGCCTGGTTCAGCACTATTCCTGTTACTGGAACGTTCATTTTGCGGAACATGGCGACTCCGCGGCGGACGTCTGCGAGAGCGACGTCTTGGGGCGTGGATACGATGACGGATGCGTCGACGTTGACCAGTTGGCCGAGGGTAAGTGGGACGTCGCCTGTTCCGGGAGGCATGTCCAGGACAAGGATGTCGAGGGGAGCGTCTGTAGGGGAGGGCGTCCATGCGACGTCGAAGAGAAGTTGTTGGGCTGCTTTTTGGACCATGAGACCACGCCAGACGATAGCTGTGTCGGGCGATGGAGGGATGAGATATCCCATGGACATTGTTGGGATACCGTGGTTGGTCAAGGGGATGAGTGCGCCATCTGAGTAACAATAGTTAGGAATGTATCATGAGTAGTTGAGATTTCACGCACTGTCGGTGAGATGTGGCTCTGTGGCCTCTGTGAGACCCATGAGGGTGGGGATGGATGGCCCGAAGATATCAAGGTCAAGAAGCCCAACTCGAAGTCCGAGAGTTGCCAATGACGAGGCTAGGTTGACTGCATTCTGGTTAGCCTAGGCAAGGTGATAGGTAAAAGGAGACTCACCAGATATCGTACTCTTGCCCACACCGCCCTTTCCACTTGCAACTGCCAGTACTTTCTTCACATTCGGAATACCGCGCTTGGCCGGTGCTGTACGTCGGGGCATTTGTGGTGGGGTGCCCTTCCTGGGAAGACCCTGTGCTCGTTAGCATAGCCTGTATTTGCCCACCCAAGCCTGAGTCGATGTAAGCGCATTGGGCGGGCAGGGTACACGAGACTCACAAGGGGATTTTCATGGGCAGCAGATGCAGTATAGCTGAGGGCCCTCCTCAATGGTGTCTGCAGGAATGGTCGCGTTGAGCGTAGGGCGAGCATGTTTGGATGACGGTAGCAAGCAAGTCCGATCATTCCAGCACTCTTCCCTCCCGACGATCATGGCCGGCGCGAGCAAGGGCAAAGCCAAGTACGTCTAGTCCCTCCCTACGTTCAAAAATATCGTTCTGGGAGACCGCGGAGGAAGCATGCACGGGCTCAAAGACGCGTTACCCGGCTGCAACCCGACGCATATATGGCCTGCTGAACACCCACGGAAGTCACCGCGTTATTGTGCGCTAACATGCAGCCCAGGACACTCATCGTACGGCTGATTTCAACGGCACAAAGTGGTTTCTTCTACACAGCAAAGCGCCTCCGTCAAGGGCCAATATTGTCCGCCGTGAAATATGACCCCACAGGTGTGTAGTCGAGTTCTCTGCCTCACCGTCGTCGGGTACTTTCCCCATCCACTGCGGAATATGGCCACGTATCACACACCACTACACATGACCCTTGCATCTAATGGACTCCTGCTGATATTACATATAGTGAAGCGAAGGGTCCTATTCGTCGAGAGCAAAAAGTCTGCCAAGGGCAAGTAGCTGCAATAATTACGGGACTGCTCTTGCGGCAGCTGGGAACGGTGCGGTGAACTCAAATGTCATTCCTACATGATGTTCAGCCCAGGCTTTCAGGTTCACTAGGCTTGCCGTCCGGGACCTATGTATCTTACAGCCTTCACTACATATTGAACTCATTTTCTCATTTCCTGCACTATCGCATCTGTCCGCAGAAAGTTGCTAATGCAGTACACCTGTCCACCAGCCTACAAGAAGCTACAACACTTTTGAGAGTTGCTCACTCTGATACTGATGAGTGAAATACCAACATGGCTAAACGGGTATTGGCATGTTGGTACACCCATACCTTTCGGACTTGATGACTTCGATATTGCAGGTTACACGGAGTGTCGAACCTGATCCACGCCTACAGAGGCCATTTGGTATAGCTGTCCTCGCAGGGCCGTCAACTCATTGAAAGTGCGGTCAACATCTTCAGGTTATTGATCTGCATAAGCTCTACCCTACTTTTCGCACATTCCCTGTTCGTAGTTGCCCACCTTGGGCTTCCCTCGCATATCACCAAGATAACATAGGCAGCGATGCCCTCTAGATGCATGATGCGATGATAGCTCGAGTTCCGCTAGGGCATTATGCTGATGCAGTCCCGCTGTTCACGTTCCCCAAGGCTATGTCGAGCACAAGAGCCAGCCGTAGCAAATGGTTAGGCGCCGACACTTTACTTGTTGCTTGTCTTGCCGCCTTTGTAACAATTCACCCATCGATGCCGGAATACAGCTCAGCGTACGGTCTTGCTTACACGGTACACCACGGACTGGAAATGATGATCCGAATCTCCGGCTCTCCAGGACGTCTCCCAGTGGTGATGGTAATTCTATCCAGGACCACAAGGGTCTCTCATAAGTTGTTTAGTTTCTCGTCTCGGTGATGTATCTATTTGTCGACCCTGACGCGTCTAGTGTGTGCACCGTTCATGGCCGATTCCTCCTTCGGCCTATCCCTGAATGCGAAGCAGGAAGGGCAATCACATACACCTCCTTGCTCAACCAATTCCCCGCAACAGATATCCAGAAATGTGCTTTGCTCCATTCACATGTCTGTGCTCGTTCGTTGACGCTGGCAGTACTCAGGCTCGGGATACAACTTTTCGCACTATGCCTAAAGCAGAATGGCCATTTTTTCGAGCGACAATCTGTACGAGGTCCGTCGAAGTATGAACCCAGAGATGGATTATACAGTATATCCCCGCTGGGAGAAAATCAACGAAAAGGTCATTTGGGGCGTCCGATCATCTGAAACGGTACAATCCGCAGGCTGAGTCGCGGCAATGCCATATGGATGATTCAACTGTGAATACAGCAGCAGTACGCCACAGAACGTAAAGACTGCACGGCTGAGGAATTGTAGGTCGCGTAATCGTGTCAAGAAGAGCATTCGAAAGACTGTTTCCTTGAGGAAGACCCTGCGTACGCGGGTCTGGCCTAGCGGCAAACTAATTTGTAGCTGAGTGCACAGTGGCTGGTTTATGCGGTAGTATTTATGAAGGTATGGAAGGAGATATTATTAGTAGTACTTGGTGATTGCTTCTGTGGGGTTTTCGAACGAGTAAGAGGAATGGAAATCGTTGTACATCGACGAGCAGAGGCTCGTCGCCGACTACTTTTTGTAATTTCCTACATAGTACCACAAAAATTCACATATGTATACTACTCCAACGGCCGCAGTTGCAAGATGAACAAGCTTGATGGGTCTTTCTCCTCGTGCCGCCGATGCGAAGGAAGGGTCTCCCCGAAATACCCGATGCAAATAAGTATATTGAAGAAACAAATTCGAGCGTCCCTTTTCGGTGTCGTGGTTCATTAAAGAAGAATGAGAAACGAGCTAATGAGTGGGATAGAGCATAAGTTGAATCACAGCTGCACGGCTTTCCAAGCGTTTGCCTTTGCAAACCGATGCGCTGGTTCTTGATGCGTCCGCCGAGTGGCACTAGTTTTAAATTGTCCTTCATGTGAAGATCGGAAAGGCAAGTTCCAAACCTTCTTCAGCAAATTGGTTGCCAACTTAGATTATGGTGATTTTCTTGCTCGAGCGCCTAACATCGCGAATGTTCCTTGGGGCCTAGAGATAGCACTGAGCCACACCGCCATATATAAGAAGACATTGTTCGTATCGAGTCGACAGCACAGCACACACCCCAACTGCGTCTTTGCATATTCCTGCATTTTCAACTCGTCTACTTTTTGCCCATCAAGTCCGTTCCCAAGGACTTTCACCCCACAACAAGTGTCTATAGACCATGCCATCGCATTCAGAGAACGGAGAACGGTCGAAGGCCGCATCGGGTCCACTTGAAGGTCAATCTCCTTCGGATGAAGAGACTTCTCGTGTGGATCATGGTCCAGGTACTCTCGCAGCAAGCGTATCCCGCTCTCCCGCCGCCTCTCCCCCATTCGTTAACCCGTCGTCAAGTGGTGTCGTCAGCGGCGCCACGACGAACGTTCGTGCTGTCCAAGACGAATCAAACGTCCACTCGGCATCAAGCCATATGCCTGCGTCCAATATACACACTGTTTCTTCACCAGGTTCGCACAGTAGTCCAGCCTACGCGTCATCCGGTGAGACGGCGCGCTCACCTGCGACGATTCGCCTCGATGCTCTATCAAGACGTTTCGTCGTTGCTTCTATTGAGGAGCAGAGAGTGCGGCGCTTGCGTCGAGAAATTGCTGCGGAGAAGAAGAGGTTCAGGCGCCACAAGCGCACTCTTGAGGAGGACGAGAAACGTCAGGGCCGCCCCAGTGAGAAATGAGTGCACTTTACCTGATGCAGAGGGGAAACAGCGATCACGTTATCATGCTAGCTTCTGTTGACGGTGTATTTCCCCGGGTTTGCTTCTTCGTGTAGAACAATATGATACTCGGCACCAGCTCGGTGCACAAGCCTTTTTTTTTGTAGAATTTGTCGACTCCACTCCCTCAATATTGTATAGTATAACCTGGAAGTTTTCCTCGCAAACGTCACGCAGCGCAGCGCTGTCACGTGTCCCCGCCGTTCTTCATAATCCTAAAATGGAATAAGAGCGGGTGTGGCGCCGAGTGCGCCTGTTAAAACTGCCGAGCGCAAATTTATTCGAAAGGCACAGTATTACGTGCATGCAAAAGGTTGAGTTTCATTTGGAAGTATGATTTACTCGGGCCCAGGGCTCGGATCCCGCCGATGAAAGGCTGGCTGTTGGTCAAATTTGCCTTACTTACTAATACTTAGTTGATACAACTTTGAGATAATTTAAAATCCAAGGAGTAACGGCTGGCTAGGGTACTCCTCAACGCCTGGGCTGACTTATGCCTGTCCATCATCTCTCACTGTTTTCTGTTTAGGTGTTCATTGCACGCTTGTTCCAGTTGTGGCAGTTCAGCCCGGGCGGGGTTGATGCTGGCACGTTGTTTTCTCAGGTTCTTCTGTGACCTTTGACTGTGTCAACAGCACCACAGCCACAATCACATTAATGCCATTTTGTCTCTGCCTCTCTTATACCTCCATCCGAGTCAAAATCAAGGAAACTTCCGTATTCCTCATATCCTAGTCAACTAAAAAGACCTTGTATGCTGTGCTCGCTTCGAAGAATATACCAATTCTCGCTTACACGTGTCTGCGTTACAGAACAGCATTCGGTCACGGTTGACATAAATGCAACTTGAAGGATAACAGTTTGTTTGCCGTTACGAGACACAATGCCAGAACAAAGATGATCATTTCCGGAGGGGAAAAAGCTCAGATATCGTGGCATGGAAATCCTTGTGAGGAAATAAGATAGCTGCTTGTTGATATAAGCAGCCGGCAGCCCAGGATCAATATACATATGGTTGAGTTCGCATTGAGCCTGCTACCACCGTAATAAAGCGCTTCATCTAGCCATATAATGGAGTAGAACTCGTGTATATCGCGAGATGCCCATCTCATGATAAGTTGTACACTGGTTCCTCGGGCAACAAGGCCTTGGTGTTAGTGGATCGACGGTGTGTCCGGACGAACTAAGCCAGTTGCAACCCGTATAAAAACCCTTACACTCTTCGCTCAGCCTACCCATTCCCCTCATCAACCTCTACTCAACGACATAACTCCTAGCACACATCCGAGGTGTGTTGGATCCTGCCTGAGGCTGGTCCATCGAGCTCACCCTTAGGCGGCAGGCACCCTAACGCCTGCCATGTCTACAAGCGGATTTGCAGATGACGAGTCGCTCTCGGAAAACACATCTCTCCCTTCATCTACGCTGCGCGATGAGACTGTATCTCCCTCCATCGTCACGGCGGCAGGCACAAGCGCAAGCGCAAGCAGCGACGCTGGGGATAACACGACGGAATCCATCGTCTCCGTCGACGAGTCCCCGACGCAGGATCTAGTCGCCAACATCACCGAGGCTGATCGTCCCTCGGTCCAAGCCTCGCCATCGTCGAATTACGTCGGTCGGCACATCCACCCTCGCGTACGGCGTCGGCTCATCGGGTTCCACCGGATACAGCAACAGAACATCCTTCTTTTCATGCAGATCCAGGAGGAGATGTACCGCGTCTCGTCTTACGAGGCTGTTATCCACGCGCCAGCGCGCCGTGGTGCTTAGGTGCGCACTCAGATTTTCTCGCACATCAGCTACCTTCTCACGGATCGTTGAACTGTCAGATTACCCGTGAAGAATGCATAGTCAAGGACATGGTCGTTCGTGGTCGATTCCGCTGTACCGGCGGAAGCCCCGCCCGAACTCAATTTAAAATCCCTGGCAAAATTATGCCCTTTTTCCATATAATCTTACACCTGTGTTTTACCTTCCTCGATTCACCGAAGTCTCTCGATTTCCTGGCTTTATTTCCGGTATCACTTCAATGGACATTGCGTGTCGCGCGCACGCCGCCGCAAACCCTGTGTGCCCGACGCATGCTCTGAGTACGAATCTGTATCATTTCCCCAAATGGAACCTCCAAACGCCGCGGGCGTGGGTCCGTACCTCATTTAATTATGGGGTAATACTTCCGACTTAACATGAAAGCAGATGAAAGCCAACAGTCTCGAGTAAGGCGTATGTCGCTTAAAGCATCGAAGTGGCCATATTTTTAACAGCGTTTTCATTATACTTATATGTGAGAATCCACAGACAACGCACTCATGAGTGCAATTAGCTCAAAAAAGAAGAGACGAACGTGACTTGTCTCATGAAGTTCGCTGATCGAGGCGCTCCGGGGAGGCGGGCGCAAATCGAGGGTGGGCGCTGTGCTACCTTGAATCGCAAAATGGCATAGTCTGTCATGGGGAATTCCTGTGGAATGTACCGTTATAATTAGGAGTGTGCATGCGATACGTCGGTTCGTGAGCCTCTGATATTGGTGTCCCTGGGCGTTAGCGCTGGTGTCAGGTTCGTAATTTTGCCCGCATCGTGTTATTTCAGAGCCCAGCCTGTTCAATTGTTTTCTCTATAGTAAAGAAGGAAACAGCGATGCTAGCGCCCGTCGTATACGTGAATAGAATCAAAGGCCAACATCCTCGCGCACTTGTAGTTTCAATGGGCGCCAAATTGGGTAGCTCCTTTGCACATAATGGAAGGCCTTCCCATCTGCTAGTTGTTGCTTGCGCGGACCGAACTCGAGGCGCGGGTGAATGCAAGCTCGGAATATAATGATGGTCGAACGACGAACAGAGTGGGAGAGTTGATCGGAAGGAGTTTGATCCCAGCCTTCGTCTACCACCGTCTCAGCAATGTGGCCCTTCAGCTCATCGAAAAGCAGCAGCGCCGAGGCTGCCGCGCACCCGCCTCTTCGGAACGAACGGAAACAGTGCTGGGAGTCTCGGGACGCGTATTTCGCGTGTTTGGATCGCGCCGGTGTAGTGCAAGCGGGGACAGAGCAAGGCGGCGCATGTAAAGCCGAAAGCTCAGCATATGGAAAGAATTGTGCACAGAGTTGGGTGCGTGATCCGTGTCTGAGCTTTGGATGTCCCTCAAACCAGACGGGGGTGTGCAGATCGACTACTTCAACCAGCGCAGAATCTTGGCAGAAGCGCAGAAGCAACGGTTAGCGTCCGCAAAGGCGCAGAACGAGGGAGCGCGCCGATAGACCGAGTTGAATTCCATATCTTCCAATCCATTCCGCGCACCCGAAATGCATTCGCGATTCCTGCTTGTCCCCATTCCACTTTCCATACTGCTGGCTATGGCCCATCATCTTAGACTGTCCTTTGCGGAGCATAGAGACAGGTCTCAAGTTACATTGCCGGCTGATTGTTAGGTCCAACAGGAGTACCCTCTGAGAATACATGGGTCCGATACGCAGGGGGCGATCGTCCTGTCTCCCTTATAAGAGTGAACACACGGAGCAGTTATTGGCAGCCTCACTCGTCTCACCCACAACGATGCAGCAAACAAAAGGGCGCATGGGTTATTCCGACTTCTTCGCATCAGGACTCCGCTCTGTGTTGAAGCGGGGAAACAAGCGCGCCCATGCAAGGGGCCTCTTCGACTCTCCTCCATCCAGTCCGCTTGGCCGTTCGTTCAAATCTCCAGCTACCCACGCAAGTCAAGATCAGCCTTCTGTCAGCCGCTTGTCGTTCTCCTACAAACGTACGAGCAGGACGGCCATGCCTGACAAACAGAGACGACGGGAGTCCTTCGTCGACTTTTCGTCTCAGCTGCTCGGCCGCCTCTCGAATGCAAAAAGCTCCCATAAGCGATCAACTTCGCTTTCGTCCTTGACGCGGCCAGCCTCTCCCCCGCCCCAACTAGACGTGTGGATCACCGAGGGTGGGCCCTTCAGCCTGTGAGTCCCAATTACGCTTCACCATCGTGGCAAGTCACAGACTATCTTTCCCAGCGCAAACACGGAAGCTGGAGAACAGCGCGTCCTGGATCCATTTGGGTCTTCGCCAGATGCTACCTCTATCTTCATCGACCTCATTCCACGCCCCACTATCGACATCTCTCACCAGGGCAAAGAGGGTTCCATCAGGGAATGTCAAGACCCCGTCTATTCGTTCTTATCCATGTCCAGCGAAAGCCTCGAACTCGGGCCTGCTCCATCGACAACGTTCGCCCACAGCAAATCAAAGTCGATTTCGTATCAGGACATGCCGTTGTCGCCTTTGGAAATGGAGGAAGAGGAGATGTGGACGTTCCACCTGGACTTCGTCGATGAGGAGGAAGAGGATTTGACGAACCGTATAGATTGGAGGAGTTTTCATGTCGATATTTTGCTTGATGAATAACGTTGATGAATTGGTTCGAATACACCTTATTTCGATTCCCAATACAGGCGAGATCGTCATCCTCGTATGCAAAAAAATATCGCTTGAGTAGTATGGGGGCGGCCGATTCTGTCTACCCTTGTCTGAGCCGGTCCGACAAATTCCGTAGCAAGAAAGGAGTGAGCGACCACTCGAGGGGGTACGGGTCGGTGGCGTGGCCGCCGACTCGGCGATGGGTTGAATGTCTGACCTCTGGACTGGCGCCCGACATGGACGGCCGTATCACTCCTGCTTTCTTGGTCATTCTTCGCGATACTTCTTAATTGTCTCCACAATTTTCATGCGACGAAACTCGAGTGGCACCGGCAAATCGCGGCCTACATAGTTCCAGCCAATCCGGCATCGATCAAGCACAGTGACCTGAACTTGAGCAGATGATGAGTCCATTGCTCTTAAACAGGATGATGAAATGAGGCTGCCAGCATTAAGGACGCAATGTCTTGGTGGATATTAAGCATGTTATGTTAATCAGTACATGATTCTGTCCAAAATCTGTCCAGCCGTTTCGTCACGGTCCCACCGCGTCGGAACTTTTTATACGGCATGCGAAAATAACGAAGATAGAGTGTAAAGCTTTAATGGGACTTACTAGGGCTTGTGTATCATGCCAAAAAGCCGTCGAACATCACCAGTGCGTTGAGCAACACCCACCAGAACGGCCAGGACCGATTTCACGCGCAAAAAACAGCTGAAACGCGACCGAAAACTGATACTTTTCTGCACGCATTTGGCACGCGCATATTGCACGAAACGTGAGATAGGCGTTTTCAGGCGATCAATACGCAATGAACACGCCGATTACAAGTTTTCAGAAGTCACAAAAGCATGGAATACTGGTAGTGTTCAACACGATTAATTCGAATTTTTCCGTATGGAAACGGTCCCACCCGTCGCGGTGACCGCATTATACAGTCACATAGCGGCCCCATATCGCAGATATCATCTTTTACATGTTTTTGAAAGTTTTAAAAATCCTAATAGTAGTTTTTGAAGCCCAATTAACACCTAGGCGACTGTACGGGTTGGCCACAATTTCGCCGATCATCTCTGGAGCAAAGTGCATTTTTGATGACTCAATGCTGGGAAGTAAAACTCCTAGAAATCTGCATAATATTGACTCGTATTTCTCATAGATTTTTTGGACCTAAGATGGTGCGAAAAAATTACTTTGGCGAAACCGAGGGCCATCATGAATGCCCATCTGTTGAATGGGTTCATCCGCCGATTGTGCACGACCTCCGGATAATGCCACCCGTACCAGTAAAGCCAGATACCACTTCATCGAATCCTCTAGTAGTGCACACTTTGTTCGAGCTAGAGGTCATCAGTGGCGCGGTTCGCGGTCACGAGTCCATTTCGCCTTATTTGGCGCGTCAAACTCAATTGTCTTGCCATCCGTTTTTCATACTTTGGGTCCCGCTCTACTATCTCAGCGCCGAGAAATACTCCCCAATCGCACTGTCCTGGTGTAAACTCTGGGAGAACATGGTAGATGGCCCACGGCTGGATCAACGTCAACACCCAAGTCTGCGAGAACAAAATCATCTATGTTCACCAACTACTAGGGAACAGGTATTAGTGTATCATAATCCTTGTTTTGCGCCGATGTAAGATTAGTCATCGCCTCATAAATACGCGTCTCCTTTTCATCCTCCTTAGATAGTGGTAATGATATGCCTATTGCGCCTTCGCCTTCATCGCTGCCCTCGCCTCAATCAAGGGGTCCATGTACGCCTCCGGTTGCTTGTAGCTGTTCCCTACACGGTCCGCCCAGGTGAAGTACTGCCCATAGTTGACGGTGAAGTACATGTGGTGCAATGTGTGGTGAGCGGGACCGTTAATAATCGACTCTAGTGGGTGGCCGACGATCATGTCGGAATCGTGGATGAGGATGGACCAGAAGTTCACGAAGCCGAAGAGGCCAAGGAACGTGAGACGGTGCATCGGGAACAGGAAGACGAAGAGGTGATATGGCACAGATTGGAGATATCCGTCCATGGGGTGGAACGCGTGCGAAGAGAAGGGTGAAGGAACTGCGAAATTCATAAGCACGCAAACAGAGGGTGAGATGGAAGGCAACGTACTGATCCACTTGTGATGGAGTTTGTGGCAGTGCTTGTAGAGCGCGGGATGATGTTCAAGACGATGTACCCAGTAAATGCAGAAGTCCGTGAAAAGCAAGAATCTGTTCAAGGTCAGTGTGATGGTCGGGGGGAACTTGGACGAAGCGGGACATACAGAGGGACGCTGCAAATAAGCCATGCATAGCCATATGTGTCCAGGCCATCATACAACTTGCTGTATCCGTGGATATGCCCCATGAACCACGGCAGGGTTAAGAGGGTCATCCCAGGGAACGCCTTCAAGCTGCACATAATCTCCTTCCGGACTTGATTCTTCAAAAATTTCGGATGGTTCATGATGTCGTGGTCGAATATCCATTGATATGATGCCCATGCTGTGGTGAAATACAACAAGTTGATCCCGAGCAGGGTGAGGACAGATACAGAAATGAGTTGCCGTGGGATGTAGTCGCGCGGCCAAGCAGAAACGACTGTTGTTGTCGCGTTCGTCAATGCTGTTGCAGCCGAGGTGGAGATGTTGGCTGCGGCAGGTGCATCAAGATGCAAAGGAAGGACATTCGCCCAAACCTTGTCGAGCAAGTATGAATCCGCGATGTCGAGTACAAAATCCATGGTTGATTATGGCCGTATGGCTACTCTTGCTTGGGAGGCGGGCCGGGACACAGGTAGGAGGAGGAGGGATGGTGGTTGTTCAAAGCAAAACAACGAACGCTTATAATATCCCACGGCGCGAAATTAAAGTCGACCCACCTCGGAATAAAAACTCACGAGCGCCGGCCGGGCCGATCGAGCCTGGTCAACGCGCTCAATCCAGAACCATTGTCGTTAGTGTCCAGAAGGGGCGGGAGTCTGCATGCTTGAAAGAGGAATATGTCGTACGAGCCCCCATATTGAGCACTTCCAAGCCGTCAACTTCACTCTGGATATGTGTGGCGCTTGTCCTGCGTAATGACTCTCTACTAATCAACATTCACCGGCATGGGCTCCTGTTCAACGTGAAAGAAATGACCACGAGTACGCGCGGAGGCGGGCGACACAACGAGGAGGTTGAGTGATTCAGTCAGTCGAAGACAAGTTCGCACTGGAACGCTCTGAGCCAGACTCATGGGTAACGACTTGACCTCGGAAGAGATCATCCTGAGGTTGTCACTGTCAGTGAAAGAGTCCTTCCTGGCCCGTTTATACATTCCCAAGTACGATATTAACTTTAAATAACAATGGCAACCACCAAAAGTATAACCAGGATAAGTATCAGTCCCATCACACACCATCCACTCCCGCTTGCCTCTGTATCTCGGGCAAACTTACGCAGGCGTCGAAGGGACGACTCTAATCGACCAGAGGTCGAGTCGACATCCTGTTCTAGGTCTGTAAGGAGCCTGGGTTATGGAGTCAGTGAATGCGGAGCACGTAAATCTTGAATGACCCAGGACTCACTCATTGTGTACTGCAATCTCCTCCCCCATCAATCCTGCCTGTCTCGCAAGTCCTCTGAGCGTCCCAGCGATAGTATCCATCGTCCGGTCCTGCTCTTGCATCAACAGAGCCTCTTCATCTCTTGCCCAAGCAGCTTCGTCTGCGTTGGAGTCTTCCGCAGGGAAGCCCGAGTCTACGTGAGGGTTAGTGGATGCTGAAGCGCTGAAGAGGTCGATGTTGGCCAGGAAGATGGCTTCCACTTACCCATCCCGTATGGCTCGTGGCCGCGTCTAGGACTCGCAAACGGATTCGCATACTCTCTTTCCCCCTTCCCCGCAAGACCCGTAGAGTGGGGTGTGAAAGGGGAGCGCAAACCGTCGTCTTGCAGCATCGTATCGTCGCGAAACCTAGGCGAGTAGGCGCTGCTCGTGAGTGGGTCTCTTTCCAGTCCAACGTTTTGGGCAAACGGGGATGCTGGCGAGAATGGCGACGGTGAATATGCACTACCATCGTATGCTTCTGAGCCAGAACGAGAAGTCAAGGGACCACCCATGTCTGCTCGTATGGTCTACTACCCAGGAGGTGATTGAGCAAGTGGTAATAAGGGCGAGTTTGGGGGATTGGGAATAGACAAAAACAAGTACCGCTAACCTGTATCTCGCGTCGTACGCGCTCGACATATCTCCGCCGCTCCCACACCTCATCTCGCGTCACACCATAGCTGGAACGCAAATGAGATTTGGACTTCGCACTAGACAGGAAGAGAATGGCTGGGAACTGACGTACGCTGACGGAGATTCTTCCACAGCACGCACGCTCAAATCTAGTTCATCGACATCGGCGTCGAGCGCGGTCAGCGCAGCTTTAAGCTGAAGGAAGGTTCAGTGACTGCAAACGTAAGTAGAACAGAGAGCATGGGAAAGTTCAATGTTGGTTCTTCATATGAGTTATTCATGAACGTATGCGGCTTTCGAGCACAGCTAGAGTAGGTTTGGAATCATTGAACGAACCTCATTTCTTGCCCAGCCCAATTCCTCTCCGTCAACGGACTGCATTGCGCGTATGCGCACAAACGATGCGCGTAGTTGACCTGCACTTGCGAGCGCACTATCAATTTCGGCTCGGACAGCATTGTATGGATCTTCCTCGGACATCATCCTTGCAGTAGATGGACCACACGATTTGGGCGGTAGCCTGAGTTGGCCCTAGATGGGGGGTGGTGCCAATCCGCTTCTTTTGCTGTTATGTATGAGAGTGCGGCAGCGGCAAGCGAGGATATCCAGAGAATAAGAGAAGGAGTGTGTAGAACAGACGGCAAGGATGGAAGGCAAAGCAAGAGCACGTCACGGCGCAGCTGCTGAGAACGGGTCATAGGTCCCGGAGTTGCACGTGGCATCCGTAAATGTTCTCTCTCACGGCCAACGTCTTCCGGCGGCCTACATCGACGCGTGGGTTCGCGAGCGCCGCGCTCTCCAGCATCGGCGGGTCAAACGGCGGTGTCCTCTCAGCGCTGTCAAGCCGCGTCGGTCTTCCCAGCGGCCTCGGCAAAGCACCCACAAGCATCCTTCGCACTCCAGCCTCCGCGCGCTTCCGAGGTGCTCTCGCACCAAGACAGGTCAAGTACGTGAAACGGCACAAGGGCGTCATTCCAATTCCGGTGGGGGGCTCGGTGAGAGGGACAACACTGAAGTTTGGAGAGTTTGGCATTCGCATCATTGGTGAGCATTCTTTGCCTTTGCTAAATGACTATTCCGCCTTCGGGGTGAAGGGGCCAGTCTGCACACGGTGCTGCCTTAGTCGTGGCAGATGCAGCCACTCCTAGGCTTTTTCAAGCAGAGCGGTGCCCTGCGGTCATTTTAAATGGCTCGCCATGAATTTCTGTGTGCACCAGAATGCTTGCTATTTCTCCTCCAGTATTACCGAATTTCCTTCTCGTACTTACCAAGCACTTCCTTAGAAAATGGCCAGCGTCTATCCGCCAAGCAGCTCACAACCGCCGAAGATGCCATCAAGCGCAAGTTGAAGGCGTTCAAGGGCGCGCGCGTCTTTTTGCGCTGCTTCCCGGATATTCCTGTGTGTATCAAAGGAAATGAGACTCGTATGGGTAAAGGAAAAGGAACGTTTGAATATTGGGCAACACGGTGAGCACGCTCTTGGCTGGTGGGCTACAACATTATCTGACTGGCGTGTTTAGACTTCCTGTCGGTCGCGTAATATTCGAAATAGCTGGCGCACCAGGCTCGCCAATCCGCGCTGAGCTTGCCAAAGAAAGTACGCATTTTCCATTGCTTCAGTCATCCCTCAAGGCTTACAATTTCCCCACCACTCCAGTCCTTCGCATTGCGTCCTCGAAGCTTCCCTGTAAGATGGAGTTCATCACTCCATCTACACCCCCTCGGTTGGGTCGCATCCTTGTGCGTGATGCCCCGACGCCTGTTACTGGCGTTGCAAGCATACGGCCTGGCACTGTTCCAGGACAAATGACTGGTCATGCCGAGGTGCCCGTTGAAGTGACACTCTGAGCGTATGGTACCAAGCGGGATACTAGCGGTGAAATCTCCCACTACGTATCAACGTATACAGATCCAGAGGTCGACCATGGCTCTTTACTCTCGAAATGACAGCCATTACATCCTGCACATAGCAGCCACCTTGAACGCTCCCAAAGCTATATCTTCAGTGCGATCGTCACTCGATATTCTGGCTCAGTGCCCTAATTTCTCCTTCGAGGTTCACTCTTGCGTCCGCGTCAGGGAGTCTCACGCTGCATGAACTTCAAGATCTATGTTCACCACCTAAAATGAAATCACCTAACAGTGGCATAGATGGAGACTGTTAGGTCCATTTCTCTGTCAAGGGACTTCTGCACGACTTCTATCGACTAAGAACTCAAAGACATCGCAGCTTCAGGATGCCAGTTGCGGTGTCGACCCGGTATAAAGACCCCAATGCACCTTCCCGTACAAATGCAACGGGATCCACCGGTGACTTGGATTGTACATAAAACTCTTCTATATCAGATTTTTCAGTCGCCGTAATATCATCGGTGTATAGAACCGCCCATATCTTGTTGACCGCTGAACAAGAATGAAGCCACCGAGATAGTTCACTCCAGGCTGCGAGAGCAGCAGTGATTGAGTTGAAAGACCGGAATTTCCCATTCAAATCTTGGAGGCATCTCAGAGCCTGGAACCCCAGATGCAATAGAGATTACACCGCCGTGTGGCACACACCGACGATGGGTAGTTTAGGTCTCGCCATTGCTCGTCCAAGCCCAGATGTGGATGCGGGTTGATAACGTCGAATAATTACAGATATTTTGGGGTTACCACTTCATATACACCTTTTCTACGGCCTACCAGAAATGGATTTCTCAACCTGCAGCGGCCTTACTGCCGAGGATCTGATTTTTTTATACCCGCGGACCAAGACCGTCGACCAGAACC
Source organism: Cylindrobasidium torrendii FP15055 ss-10 (assembly GCA_000934385.1). Lineage (NCBI taxonomy): Eukaryota > Fungi > Basidiomycota > Agaricomycetes > Agaricales > Physalacriaceae > Cylindrobasidium > Cylindrobasidium torrendii. The sequence continues at coordinate 18,952 of KN880688.1, forward strand.
GTGCTCCGGGCACTGGTGTGGGCGACACGCGAGTAAAATCTGACGGCGCCGGCGTGAAATCGGTGTGAAATCCACCTGGAATCGAGTTGTGCTCTGTGACTTTGAGGCACAATGAGATTATGTGTATTGCCGAGCGTCGATGAATTTGTCATCACGAACATACATTTCCCAACATGGAAACTTGACCGCGCTACATCCGCTAAGCTTGGGAGCAGCCTTGGTGATTGTGTAAAGACCGCCTCATAACTCAGGCATATAATTCAGCGCTGATCGTAACATTGACGACTTGGGTCGTCGTAATAAGGGTTGCATGCCGACCAAATGAGCAGGCTGACGGCGCAATGAACAAGATGGGGAATGGACTTCCTATTTAATATGTTACGACAAGAAAGTGCCAATACTCTCAGACCGCCTGAGCACTGAAAATTTTTGAGAAAACGGACGGAGATTCCCTCAGATTGTCCAAGATCGCGGTCAATAAATCTACTATGGCTACCATCGTTCGAGTTCTCGACTCACATTGAAAAAGGTCACGGTACTAGGTTCGGATGCTCAGGTTTTCCGCTTGGGCATAAAAGAAATTGTATATAAGAGCTCCATTCTCCTCGTAAATGAAGTCTATGCATTGCTTTGTCTGTCGTCGTTGATGTGTTGCAGGCAAGGATTAAAGACCGAAGAATTCAATTGTTGAGAGGCAGTCCGCTGGTGGCATGGGTCATCGGGTTTCAAACGCCGCCTCTGGGAATACGAGGGATTCGCACTATGTTGAAGACGTACTTCATCCACGGTGGCAACCGATATCTTGAAAGCAGCTAGCCTCCAGGTTATCGGGTTATCCATTAGCGCGATCGATCAAAAATATTGCCCTCAATCCGGAAACCTAACCCTAGCTACTGGACCTTGCTCGAACCATGACCGACACTGCACCAGCGCGATCTTCATTTGTGCCTCCCAATTCAAGTTCTACGAATAATGCTCCCACATCTGCGGATATATCGCCAGAACTGACCCAAACGCTTTCAATGCTGTCGACGCACCGCTCCGTGCTAGGCTACATCTTACTTGCCCATCCCATGCATAGCACGGGAGTGTCTATCATCCGGTCCTCTGGCGTTGTGTTTGACGGAGACAGCGGGAAGAAATACGCAGGAATGATAGCAAAAATCATCGAGACAGTACGGGAAGGCGTGGAAGAGATCGGGGAGGAAGTGCGTGTCGCGTGCATTACCCAAGAGTCCAAATGTTGATTTCCACTACAGGATGAAGTCAAGTTTATGCGCATCAGAACAAAGAGACACGAAATCATGATTTCTCCTGGTGGGCGCTCTTTTACCGCTCTTCCGTCCCAGCGCTCATTCAATGTCTGCGTCTCAGATGACAAGTATTTGCTCGCTGTACTTCACGATCCCTCAAGTTGAATACCCATACCCCTACCTATCTGTGCGTCTATATCGCTGCCTTATATCTCTTATTGCAGCACTGACCATGATAAATCAACAGTTGGATTAATATACGCGCATCATAATCTGTATCTACAATGTACTCACTTGCATCATGGCCGTCGTTTCGCCCTCGCTCGGAGCACTTCCGTCCATCCATAAGCTCAACCCACTTGAACCCATTCAAACGTCGGCATAGTTGTATGCGAACTGCACGTTTGATTCACCTCTTACACGGGCAGGTCTCGCCGCTAGAGGCGTATTGGGGTACCATGGGAAACTATAAAGACCTTGTACGCTCACCATTGCCCTCCAGAAACATCCACCATGTTCACCATCATCGCCTCCATCGTCGCACTCGCTCTTACCCCAGTTGCTCAGGCTGCAGTATTGTGCGAGCCCATCGTGCACGGTCGACTCAGCGCGTCCCCTACCATCGCTAACTTCGATCCGGACACCAATACCTCTGTCACTGCCGACGGTGGCTTCGTCGTAGGTGGCGATGTTACCGACTTCACTTTTGAGAACTGTACGTTGCGCCATCATTGAGGCTTCTTGACACTGAGTTTGAACTAGGTCAGAGTACTTTCATGGGCTACACCTCTGGACCATCGGGCACCAACACAACCTCTTACTGGGGTCACATCAAGCAGACAGGCACTGACAACTGCATCACGATTGCCCTCGACGGCGATTACCCATACACTGTTGGTTTGAGCCCGTGCTTGGACTCGGATGACCAGAGCCAGCTGAAGCAGTTCTTCGTAAGTCCTTTCCAGAGCTGCAGTAACGTCGGGTTATGCTGACCGCACAAAAATAAGGGAATGTCGCACTGGGTCGGACACCCGATTTACACTGGCTTCCACGGCAAGACTGCCGCTGGCGAGACGTACGACAACAACCCTTTCAAGTACTACGCTTTGGCCGTCTCGGGTAAGGGTGATATCATGCCTGTCGAGGTTTATGGCGAGAAGGCATGGACGCCAGAGCCCGAAGGGTCCTTTGGTCTGGCGTGGAATGTCTACGAAGAGTTCTAGACGGTCTCTTGTGAATGAAGAGTAGCCGTAGTTGCGCTGCAGTCCTTTGCACGTAGAGTCTTTCTTTTGGGTTTTGAGATCAATATGATGGTTTGGATGTCTTTGCACCGACTCTGTGCTGTGTGCCACAAGCGAACCACAATGAAGCGTCCGCATATTAGATCTCAAGATAGTGCGAAGGTGCATGAACACACGGAACGCGACGACGTATTCGACTCGTCATACAACTCATACGCGTCCCGGTATGTCAAGACTGTCCCAGAGGGCTTTCTTTGGGAAATGCGACGGGAATAATGTCGACTACCTTTTTATTCATCGTAACGCCTGCCTTTGCGTTACATACGCGCCTAGCGGTTGTTGACTTGCCGAGGGAGGACTGGTGGGCTATCGTCTTGGTATGGGCATTTCAACGCATACATTAGGAGCCCAGACTTGACACTCTGACATCTTATGTATGTATACAAACTGTTCAGGACTTTGGCGACACCGAACGGAGGCGAGAGCGAGTTTTATTACATACACTTCTGCAGTTGCTGGCAAGTGACCAACGCATCACGGTCCTGTCGAGCAGGCGGGTATCGATGGCTGCATGTAAGCCGAGCGGCCATGCTGACGTTGCTCTGTGTGTCCTCTGAAACGGTGTCCAAAATCATTCTTGACCACTAATGTGGCGGAGCATCGCCGTTAATCCCGTTTTTTCCGGTCTGACTGAATTTGGTCATAGTAACCACGACAAACTTAGGCAGAAGTATTTCTCAAACGGCGTGCGGATGTAGGACGGGTCTGGGATTCAATACGCACGCCTCGAAACCTCAAAGGTAGTCGTGCAGACGCATTCAAGCCGCATTTTCCGATGGAATCAGAGGGTATTCCGGCCCGGCCATGTACAGGTGGGATTTGCGCAACGGTGCATGATCTATGCAGGGATGATGGCAGTTAAGAATATACGTCGCGGGTGAATCTGGGTGAATCTAAACGAAATTTCTCATGAATTCGGCGCTTGGCATCCGACTACCCTGATCAGGGCATCCGTCTGCTAGTCCGCGAGCGTGATCGACACATCCTCTCGTGCCACCCCCGCGTTCCCAACCCCGCATGTGTCACTCATTGTGCACCCCTACTCACGCTTCCTCAAAACACCCCGGAAACAAGTCGTCGATTCCATTGCCATTTCTTGACAATACCACAGCTTAGCATACAGACAAATCTATAGAGTAGCCTGTCCATATATGGCTATCGTGGTTCTCACATGGGGCCCGGGTTAACGATGAAGCCACGATGAAGCCGTGATGGATGCTCGCCACAAAGTCGTGCGGGAGGCAGCGGCTCCATGGCTGGTAGTATTGTGGAGGCAACATATCGGTAAGTGTGAGTTTTGACGTTGATTTAGATTAGCAGAGGACTTGGTACTTCCTCCTAAAAAGCTGAAGCGGCCCGGGTCTCGACGCGGAGCCTGCTGTGCCCATGAGAAGCAACACAGCTTGAGGCAAGTCTATGGCCAGTCCTTATCAATACATATCAGTGATCTTTTGTAACCATTTTCCTCTATTTTTGATAACTCCAATTCTACATTATTCCAGCATTAAGCCAGGAGATGTAAACGCAACACCGGCACCATAAATCAAACCTGTGAAAACCTGTATGCACTGATGTCTAGCCGAGGACTCAGATAACACATCTAATGTAATTTGGAACAAAATTGGGTTGGACCGGTAACGCAGCTGCCCTGTAAACGCAATATTGTCCGCCAAATTCAATATGTACTAGCCATGAATGTTTTCGAAATAGCTTGGCAGTCACTGCAGCACATTGTAGCCAATGCTCATATCCCTGGAGCTCCGCAACTCACGCGCACGAGTTCCACTAGTCTGCAAAGGCTTAGACATATGCCCGGTCTGCCTTGTGCTAGACTTGACGGATCCGCATTTTGTGCGAATCGTTGTCGTCCCGCTACTAGTCACGCAGCCTCTCAGTGTTTCCGCGCTCCGACAATATCCAGACACTACTCTTTGAAAGCCGCTCGGCTACTCACTTGGTATAATGCTCTTCCCGGATCGTGAAGTACTTCGACATCATCGTCAAAATGCAGCAACCAACAGTACTCGATGAAATTCCGTGCGGATCGATAGGTTTCATGGTAGACTTCCTCTTTGCTTCGCCGATGAAGTCGAGAAAAGGATGTGATCGTACTATAACGGTGAATGCGCCTGCCAGTCATGTTAGTAATGTCCTCTTTATCGTCAAATTATCAGTCCCGGTCATTCAGCCAAAGGGCGAGAATCCGGCGTTCAGGCTAAACCATCCTCATGCATGTATTATTGCGGGCATGGTGAGCCATAGCCAACTCCACCGTAACTGCACAATGCGAATACCACGTTTTCGCTGTTCGACATGACGGACCCACAAGTACAACGAGCGGCGTCGGGTACTAGGTTGGTACTAGGCATCCCTGCGCTAGCACAGCCACAAAGACCGTTAAATAGCCGGAATTACCGTGTCACCGTACCGAGCTGTGCGCAATGCACCTCTATTCAAACTGGGTTACTTACTACGTTTCCAACACTGGATTCTGAATTTGAGGCGCCTGACATGGCGGAGAAAGCTCCTCTGCTACTTCGGAATGGTTGAAAGCAGCGATGTATCATCTGGTGCCAAAGCGAGTCTAGCTTGGTTTGAACGTTGCGGGGAACTATCCGCTAGTGCCCGGGTGGTACACAATTGCTTGAATGCCTTGAATTCAGTATAACTCGTTACCATAACTGTATGAATATGACGTTCACAAAACTTGATAAGTATCGTCATCGAACAGGTGAACTAGCTTTTGAGTTTATGGTTACGATTTTTCACCGTTTCTATTGTGTAGGTTACTGTTTACTTAGGGAAGTGGGATCCCGATGGGGACTGTGTTCATCACATTACTAGCTAAAAGTCGTTCCTAGCCTCGTCCTGACCGAGGGCACGGGCATCCTATGGCCGATGCAAGAGAAGCTGGTCGACGTCGGTCTACCACTCTATTGTCAAAAGCCGGCTTACTTGGCCGAAGCCAAGCTCAGTAAGTACTCAAAGAAACACTTGACTGAGTATCGAAACAGTGCTAGAATTCGGGGTCTGGGAGCATTGCGCTCAACGGGTTTGGGTAGGCCCTTTAGTCAGATACAGCTTCCTTGCCGTACGGGTAGGTACTTCGACCTGGCCGCAGGCTCAATGATGAAGATCACGAGGCTCGTAAGGGAGCAAGATGAAGTCGATAATCAAGCTAAAAGTCCCACAAACGCGGTCACACCATCAAGTTCGTGTATCTGGTGGCATGTGGTATTTCAAGTCCTGCCTCGCCACCACCAACATCTTTGCAATCGATTGAAGGCACATCTAGCTGAAGGGATGCTATAGTCTTCGTTGAGCGACGCTTGAGCTTGAGCGCCCGATAATCTCCAGTCAGTAGGATGCCAGCTGAGTCTCATTGTGACATTGATGATTGCCAGAGTTGGCGATCTGATCACGAGACTAAACATTTCCTCGCGCGCCGAGCACGGATAATTTGTAATTGAAAAATATAACTGAGGTTTGAAGTATTTGGTACGATTCTTGGAATATGTAGTAATAAACACTCCGGCCCAGCAATAGCATGTCAATGGGGTTAGGCAACCGGTCGAGTTCGTTATCATTGAGATCACTTGGCAAGAGCTGCTCCTGCTCGTTCACTCTTGTCTGTCCGCAGTTTGCAGTTCATCCAGACTCCCACTCCATAACATCGTATATATACCACTAGCTTCGGAGGTGTCCGGTGCTATTGAACAATTATGTTGTCCAACAACAGAGTTTGGGATGACTCTGGGCAGTCCAAGGGACGATCCCCAGTATCCTCTTTCTCGCGACTTCTTGCATTGCACTTGCCTGTCAATTGAACTCAGGACAGGGCGTCAGGTCGGTTACCTTGCCCCAAACAATATCAGAACCCGGAGATAATTTGGACACACAACGGCTCGGAATCTATAAACCCTTATCTTATCTTACTGCTCCGTGATGGCTTAAAACTCGTTTGCCACTATCTATTTGATCTATGGCATCTACAATACAATATATGGTGCTTTAGTTGTTTGCATCTTCACCAAGCTCCTCCTCCTCTGCGACCAGCTTCTCGACCTCAAGCGCCGCCATGCAGCCACTGCCCGCGCTGGTAATCGCCTGCCTGTAACGCTTGTCTTGCACATCGCCAGCCGCGAACACACCCTTCACGCTTGTCTGTGTTGTTCCAGGGACAGTGACAATGTAGCCATCGGAGTCGGTTTGTAGCTGTGAGCTGACGATGGATGTCGCTGGCTCGTGTCCGATAGCGTAGAAGAGACCGCTGACTGCGAGGTCCTTCTCCTCACCAGTCACAACATTCTTGATACGCAGATTTTGTAGGAGAGATCCGTCACCCTGGCACTCAGTAGCGACAGTGTTCCAAAGGACAGTGACTTTGGGGTTGTTGATGAGGCGCTTGGCCATGATCTTGGACGCACGGAGCTCTTCGCGGCGAACAAGCACATAGACGTGCGAGCCATACTTTGTCAAGTCTAGTTCGGATAGATCAGTGAAAATCCAGGTCAGGATGACTACGACGCACATGTAGCTTCCTCAGCAGCGGAATCGCCACCACCAATGACCGCAAGAGGTTTGTTACGGAAGATGGGGACAGCTCCATCGCAGACGGCGCAGGCAGATATTCCACTTTGCCAGTAGGTAGTCTCGCCGGGAAGGTTCAGCCGCTTGGCGCTGGCGCCAGTTGCGATGATGACCGTGTCCGCGGTGTCAGGCTCCTCGTCTTCATTCATTTCGCGCCAGTATTTGAACGGCCGCTGGGAAAGGTCGATCTTGGAAACGGTTTCCGTGATGATATTTGTGCCAAATCGGAGGCTCTGTTCGCGGAATTTGTCCATGAGCTCGGGGCCCATGATGCCAGTCGGGAACCCAGGGAAGTTCTCGACGTCCGTGGTAGTCGTGAGCTGTCCGCCGGCCGCGAAGCCATTTGCCATGAAGCCCTCATAAAGCACGGGGTTCAGGTTGGCACGGGCAAGGTAGATGGCCGCTGTGTGTCCAGCAGGGCCGGATCCGATGATGACCTATAAGATAGTTTATTTTGCTGCTATTTGTTGTAGATCTTGCATACGCACGACTTTCGAGTGCATTGGTCTTGTGGAGGTGTGATGTGTCTTGTTATCCAAAGTGAAGGGTGCGGCGAACAGCGAGAAGCGTAACTTGGCGAACTGCCAAAATTTGTGAGACGACGTGGTGGACGAAATCGACTTTTATTACTCTGCGGCCTGTCACGCTTCGATGAGCAAGCATGAGAGATCACGCACCACGTGATACACGTCGGATCACGCTATTGGTGTGGCTCTATTAATCGCACCGTTCTTCGATCCACAACCACCACCTTGACACTGCCCAGGGCTAGCAAAAGATCATTAGGCGACTACTCTTCACCGCTATGCAAATGGACCACCTCTGGCTGGCCAATCCACTGTCTTGGGGTTCCTTCGACAAACCCATTGGGCCTTTATCAAGCAGCACTCCCGACGCTGACCAACACTGTATCCGTGGCCGTTCATCGCCATAGCTTCGACCGTGAAGGTCATTGGGAGAAAAAAGCAGTCCAGAGCACACCAAGCGCACTTCGACGCACGCTTCTGTAATCTCCGAGATCGGCTTGCTATACTCGGTCTCCTGCTAGAAAGTTGTTTTGCACTGAATTTTGAATGCATACATCATCATGCGATAGCTGCAAATTTGCTTAACGACTTGACGACCAGGTAAATAGCATGGACCGGGTACCCAATTACTATTGTTGGTAATGACCTTGCCTGCTCAACCAACAACTTCGTCGTCGAATCCTGCTTTATCGGATCCGCCATTACGCGCACAGAGCCCTGTCGACGGCGAGTTGACCGCCTCGTAGTCCATTGCATGTACAGCTTGCATATAAATGACCATTTTCATATCGATGGTGAAAGCGGCTTCATACGGCACGCCTAAGCAGGTTTTGTTCTCGAACATTACAGCCGTATAGAACGCTTGTCTTTCTTTCAAGTTCTCATTCGTCGAATCATCCTTCTATACTCAATCATTCCACCCACTGTATGATGCCCGGGCGCCAAACGCGTCCGTCAAGGGCGTACCTACTAAAGGTATCGGCAGTTTTCTTTCTCAATTTGTGGTAGCCCTATGCTGACTATATGAATGTAGTCCAGGCCAAGTTTAGCGTCTGCGTTCTGTCGTTTTTGTGCGGCGTAGTCCGACACATCAGAGTGTCTACGACTATACATTAAGGCGCTCGTTTCCGACAGTTCCAATAGGTTTCCTGAATGGACGGCGTTGCTACTCGATGTTAATCTTATACTACGCTAGAGTCTTGTCAGCCCCAACATATAACTTGTTGCTTAGACGTCGGTCACTCAAGCGCTCTCTGTTGGTGCTAGGAGGTCCACGAGATTGATTATCGCATGGTCTAGCCATCTAGTTTGCCTTGGCAGACAGTGTGAGTATTGAACCATATTCCGGACTGGAAGTACTAAAGGCAAGTGGCATTATTTCCCAATGCCCCCGACCACTTACAGGCTCCATCGTCCATAGTTTTCTAGAAATTGTATTGATGTTGCAATGCTGATTGTCCGCTTGGGAATCGAACCTAATCCGGCATACAATGGTGGTCACTCGCATCGGGGTCGGCTGGAATACCTGTAGATGGCCGGTCGCTACTGCTGTCTAAACTTCTGGACTCGGAGGCGATTTCGGTCATGAATCTACAGGTAAAATCAGTGGCTTATGTTGCCCAAGTAACATCTAGGAGTACGCCCATTCGGAGATGTATGTAGCTGACTACAGATACCATAACATCAAATTGCTTTGTGACGATCGGAGAACGGTTAACCCAACTTGTCAGTTCGCGCCACAAATTCGATTGCGACCACATATTTGCAGGCTCGCAAGGGAACCCGGGGATGAAATGAGCAGCTAGACGACGTCAGTGGGACTCCCCCCACGCAGTGTACATAGGCTTGCGGCCATATTCGACATTATAATCTTGTCTCGTTCACAAGACGTTCTGTAGGGCGCCAACTGAGCCGCATGCCTGCGTGTGAAGGATAACGTGACTCCATGGACGCCATGGATCGCGCGATGGGTCCGAGCGATTCCAATTCTGGTACTCTTGCTTTACTCCCTTTGAGCCAAGTGAAGCTTTCCCTGCGGCCAGGCTGTTCTACTATCCGACTCATTGCATACTTACTTGGAAGTTTGTTGTACCGCTTGGGGTAAGTAGGACTACTGGAGCTCAGCTGGCACTAGCTGCTATTCTTTGTGCTACTTTTACTTACTTACCGCCACCATGACTGATGTCGATGAATTTGCGCAGACCGAACAATATGACGGTGAGTCTTGGTTTGTATGGGAAAGAGGCTATGTACACAGCGCAAAGGATAGCAATTGCCAATGCATGTTCCAGCGTGCGAACGTTGTGAACGCTGTTCGGCGCGTTCGGGGAAGGAATCCCAAGCAAAGCCCCCGTCCGCCGCACCGGAGCCGGTTTAGGCCGGCACTGCGTGAAATGCCTATCAGGCATCCGACCGCCACCCTTTCTTTCGACCAACTTTTCGACCCTTTTTTGCGCCCTTGCCTCCTTCCGTCATCATCGTGCCTGACATAGGGTTTGCGCCCATTCTCTGTAACCTTTTTCGAATTTCGGAACCCGGCTACCTGCCAGTTCCCCGTAAATTACGGATTTTTAGTCCTTGCTCATCTGAGCTAGACATGGATCCAACATAGCGGTTACTTTTCCTCCCGTCCTTTATAAGACGCGACATGACGGTCGCTATCCATTTGTGTCATTTCCCCCCTTCCAGGCCTCCTCCCTCGCCCTGCGACGGATCCTCTTCTCTATTTCCACCATGGCTGGTCATGTGTACGCAACGACGTTCTTGAGTATGCGTTCGACAATGCTAATCCTTCAATGTTCTCCATTCACAGAAACATGATGGACGATGTACTCATTGCTCAACGTACGCTTGCGAGTCGTCTTCCTCCTCTGTGTCTTACATCTCTCCCCTCAGTCCCGGTTCCTCTCTTACGGTCCGCCCTCCGCGTCCTGGTCGCACAAGGCGCATGTGCACAAAAAGCATTTGTCGCCCACATTCGCTCGCGGCTCCACGAAGCTGCCCCCGAGTTTACACCAGCGGCGGTCTTATTCTCGGATCGCGAAACGTCGGCTGGCTACTTGGCTCATGCACGGTGTTTATTCTCCAGCAAACTCGTTATGGACGCGTTACCTTAGTACGTCTCATTTTCTGTGCAGTGTGCACCTTGCGGTGTGCTCTCTCCGGATGACTCCAGAGCTATGAACTGATTGCTGTAACCAGCCTCACACATTTCGTCAAGTGTATACCTGAGGCTCAGCTGCGCTGGACCGATGGCGATGTCGTCGAGAAAACCCTAGACCGCGCGAGCGGCGACATTGTGCAGGCCATGCAGGCACTCAAAGAAACACGAGCTCTCTATCCCGCCAAAGACCTCGAAGCGAGCATCACTGCATTGCAAGATACTCTCTTCGACTGTGAAGCATACTGCCTTCTCAAAGGTCTGGCATTCCCATTCATACGCGCCCTCTTGCAAGTCAACGATGCTTTGCGCCTGCTCTTCCCGTCCTCCGTTGGCGCCGACCGTCCATGCGCATCGCCGACTCCACAAATCGAACTCACCCCGGGCGACCTCAAGACGCCTGCTCGTCGATTGGAATACCTTCAGCTTGGACCCATTCGCGTACCACGACTGTTCAACGGTCTCTGGCAATCAAGCTCACCAGCATGGGGCAGCGCATCGAGAGCCAAACAGGATGCAGCTCTTACCGACGCTGTGCGCGCTGGCCTCGTAGCTGCAGACATGGCAGATCATTATGTAAAGATTTCTTTGGTCTGCATCCCAGTAGCTCACTAAACGTATTTCACATAGGGCGACGCAGAGCTCATCTACGGTTCCTTTAGGAACAGGCTGCCGGACGGTGTTGCGCAAAGCGTGGTGGCCGCGACCAAGTGGTGTGTTTTCGCGCCGCCACGGGTACCCGTCGACAAAGCCTTTGTATTGGACGCCGTCATGGAGAGGTGCGAGCGTCTTGGCGGACGTGTCGAGCTATTGCAGGTATGTCTATACTCGTGTGTTGTGTGACGCGTCTGACAAGCCTCCTTGCAGTTCCACTGGTACGATGTGCGTCTGCTTGCTTGACAACTGCGGAAGTTGGCTGTGACTAACACGATGCATAGTACAGCGACAAGCAATATCTACTCGTTCTTGAGGAGCTTGTTGCGGCGACCCACACTCATCCACACCTCGTCTCTGCGATAGGACTGTGCAACTTTGACGCAGAGCACGCGGCAGAGGCATGCGAGTTTCTGCTTGCGCGGACCGGCCGCGTCGGGATTGTGTCGAATCAAGTCCAGGTGTGTGAGCTGCAGGGGAGAAAAATCGCTAGCAGCGGCTTATTGGAAATATTGCAGTACTCTCTCATCGACTCTCGTCCGCGGATCAAGATGGCTGAAGTATGCGAGCGCTATGGGATTCGTCTGCTCACATATGGCTCTTTTGTGCGTCCAACAGCGCCCCTTCTTCGAACGCTTGTTGATCTTTGTTCCTCATAGTGCGGTGGATTCCTTTCCGAAAAATGGCTCGGTGCAAACTCCCCAGACATATACTCGGAGTCGCAGGTTCTCACTCCGTCTCAGCGCAAGGTGTGTGCACATCTCTCTGCCCATTGTGGGCACCGCTAGGCGGGCATCGCGCGGACTTAACCTGGCGCACTACTCTGCTTCACTCTCTTTCACCACTAGTGCTTACTCTTGTCGTTTGCAGTATTTCGATATGATCCTGACATGGGGAACATGGGCGGACCTACAGCGGCTCTTGTGGACCCTCAAATCCATTGCGGACGAGCACAATGTCGAGCTGAGCAATGTTGCGACACGCTGGGTACTCGACAATCCAGAGGTCGGCGCTGTCATTGTGGGCACACGGCTAGGCGTCTCAAGCAATGTGGATTCGAATATGAACGTCTTTGGTCTGCGCCTCACAGAAGAGGAGTCAAGGCGGATTGAAGATGTTGCTATCAAGGGTCATCTGGATAAAGTATATGAGAAGATGGGGGACTGTGGGCATGAGTATAGGCACTGAAGCTCCCTTTGTCTCCGTCTTTCTCTCTTCTCTCCGCGGGCGGTGGTGGATCGAGTCGTATTTAACTCCATTCGATTTGTTGCATAGTATCTTCTCCCATGCTCCTACTATATTCATCATCCTATTTCGCTACCTTCCATGCCAGTATCGTCGATGCACACACACTATGCTTATAATCCCCGTATATACCCACACATCTCTACCCGTTTAATATTCATATTCAGAGCAGATTTTGCCGTATCTTTGGGGGAAAGAAAAGAATTCCCCGTCTGTCATGATGTTGCGCTATGTATGTCGCTCGCTACTCTTTCTGAAATGACAGAGGGACAAGTCTATTTACATAATCATGGAGCCGCGCCCAATGCTGGTGGCCGACTCCGTTGCCTAGCCCACTGCATGGCACCGGCGTCCATCTCATGCTTAACCTTGCTTAGCTCCCCGGTATTTCAAGGGGGTGTGGGTCTCCGAATTGACGGCGAAAAGAGTCCCCTTCTATGTCTTCACTAGCACACATCCAGTCGCCATTGATTACCGGCTACTTAACACTGTGAGCACGTGTTGTGCTTCCATTGTAGTAAACATGTGACTCTGATCCATTTGGAAAGAAGTAATGTCCTTTTGCAGAACTGGCGGCTTGCGGCTTTGTCCTCCGACTCCATAGTCGATGCGGCGCAGTCACTCAATGAGGGGCCTGACAAAGGTGGGATGGCTTCGCTGGTGTTACCAAGCCACTGGCACCTCCGAAGAGAAGACGGAGGTGCGAGGGACTCACTATCTATGCCAGCCGTTTGATAGTAGTGGCACCCTACTTTTACTGTACAGAAAGACCCCCTGGCACAGGGATTCTTGCGAAGGTTCACGCCATCTCGTGCGGGCTATTCTGATTATTTTTATCACCAAGATTGAGCAACAGAAAGGTTTGAATTCGTTATTGGTTCAAATTACAGAGGTCATAACCGTTAGTTGTAGAAACGACATGAGTCTTATGATCAGCCTACATTGTGCATGTCACAATTATGTAGAGTTCTACCGTGCGTAGATGCCAGGACTACTATGTATAACATACAATTCTCAGCCAATGCAAATAAGTAACGAACATAGCGTATAGCATTCGATTTAGATGCATACGGGCGGAACATAGAGACGGGTAGTGCTTTATGTTGACCCACAGACCCATACGATACGAGCTGCGAATAGTGGGGATGCATCTGAACTTGATCTTAACTTTAACCATCGAGCACAGTGGCGCCGGCTTGGAATTTGACCATACTCTGACCACACGCTTCCACGTCTACTTCGATTTTCACCACTGAATTTTCAAGTTCTCATTTCTACGCGGCTCCAGCTGCCATAAGAGCGTGCTTCGAGAAGGCGAAGTCGAGCTATTGATCACTACGGGCCAATGTTGCAGAAGAATATGGGACGCTACCTGACGCCAGGGACGTCCGGCCGGTGGACGATTCCCCAGCCGCTTGGGGACAAGAAAGTTGCTTTCGCCATTTTGCTCTGACGCGCATCTACTGAACCACCAGCCAATGATTTTCCGTACAGTCCGAGTCGCACTGTACTGCATCAGACTTCCTTGCGTAAAATTGCTTAGCATCGACTCTAATTACTACCAAGCCAGCAAGCACACAGGCTGTCCGCGAAGACTACGAGTTTATGACCTGGAGTAGTCGACCGAGCTCTTCCGACAGTGCCTTCGCACTAACTCGATCTAATGCAATTGACGAGCAGCTTGGCGCAAAGCTCTAGGCGGCAGTTCTACTGAACCAGCCTTATTGCTGTTTGCAAAATAGTTGGCGAGATCGGAGCGCGATCAAAAAATCGTGATTTCGAGCTCGATCTTCCGCGAGCGATAGCGCTGCGAGTTTTGAGGCGCCGGAGGAAA
>KN880689.1:0-33268 GCA_000934385.1 Cylindrobasidium torrendii FP15055 ss-10
GTGCAGTTCGGCAAGCGCCGAGTTGTCACGCCGGACTCACGGACCGCAATGCTCCTGGCGTGCCTTGCACAGAATATCGCCAGAATCATGATTCTGCAAAACGACCAAAATATCGCCAGAATACTGCAAGAATATCGGGTGCCGAACGGGCCCTAAAGTGGTACAGAAAAAAATGTGATAACTTTCAACATGCTTCTGTGGACTGGGAGATTTGAATTTGAGACGAGTTTGCCTGGAGTTTTCACTTTCAGGATGCATTTTATGCTCACACGAGCATTGTTCTATCTGGAGACTGGGACTGAGTCGTGATCGACATTGACGTAGGCTGCCGGCGGCCAATTTCGCATTTGAATGACATTGGTGCCGAACCCCGACGCGTCCCTCTCACTTACCACCATGGCCGACTCACTTTCTGAAGCCTGCACGCCGCTCAAGCAGGCCTACGACACCTGCTTCAATGCCTGGTTTGAAGGATACCTCGAGCCCGCCGTCGCGGTGCGCAACCAGCAGAACTCGCGTGAAGTATACGCCAAACAAAAGGCGGAGGAATTCGAAGCCAAGTGCGGGAAGTTGTGGGTATCTTATAAGAGCTGTATACAGGTGCGTCACTGCCACTTTATACTCGGGAATAGTATGCTGACGAGGAGGCGTACATAGGGCGCTCTGAAGGAAAAAGGCATCGACGATATGTTGAAGCAGGCTCGAGAAGAACATCCGCTGAAAGAAGCTGTACCTGTCCCGTCCTCTCCCTCAAAGTGAAATGGAATATGTGTAATAATATAATGCTCTGTGCGTTGTGTGCGTAGACAATAATGACATGCGTATACTGATTACCATCCAGCCTACCATACATGTGTACCAAATGTAATACCCGCTCGACTCAGCCAGTACCGCATGATGAGCATTCGGTTTCTTACTGAGAGTTGCTTCGTAGATCTATTGTGCCCAAGTTCCGCTGACTGTACCACCTTCATTTGGCCTCGAAGCATTCCCAGTGTCCTCGCAAGCTTCGCAACGGTCCTTGCGGCCTCTTCACTCCTTGCGTGACAAATGAGGTAGCACCCCGTTGGCCCGATAGCTGTTCTTCAGGAATAGAGCTGGGGGTTCATGGTGCAAGCGCTTCTTGTCCTGCATCGCCATGTGGACCATGATCTTCCGCGTTGTGGGGGCGACTATAAAAACAGTGAGCCATGCACCTGGGGGAAGATAACGCCCTTCCTCCCTTTCCTATCCCCCTCCCATGCCTTCACCTCTTCGCGTTCTGCTGCCACTTTTGTCTGTGGCTGCCTTGGTCAGCGCCGCGAGCCAAGGCCAAGTTCCTGTTGTCAATGGGGTATATGGCGGGGTGACCAACTCCACGACGTCGCCGCGGCCCTCCGCGTTGGCAAAGGTCGAGGCAAAGGCAAAGGCTGGCAGTGTGCGTATCACTGAGAATTCCGGCGTATGTGGTAAGTCTCTGGGTTGTCTCTGCGGGCTATGAACGGGATTCTCAAGCCTTGCGAAATAGAAACGACAGAAGGAGTGTATACTGCGTCGGGATATGTCGATGTCGCGGACGACAAGAGTATCTGGTGAGCAGTAGCCATGACGTTTCCCGCTCATGTATCTCAGAGCGTCTTGAATAGGTTTTGGTATTTTGCGGCACGCAACGAGCCCGACACAGCACCGCTCGCACTCTGGTTTAATGGCGGAGTAAGTCTTGGTCGCTAGTGGGAGGCATGACATTGACATGAAACCGTCTAGCCTGGTAGCTCCAGCATGATTGGTCTCTTCCAAGAGCTGGGGCCATGCCGCATCAAGAACGACAGCTCGGACGTCGAATTGAACCCTTGGTCCTGGAATACCAACGCGAACCTTCTGTTCATTGATCAACCAGTAGGCGTCGGTTTTTCACACGGTACCACCGAAGTGGGCACATCCCAAGAAGCAGCAGCCGATATCTGGACATTCATGCAGACGTTCCTTCGCAACGAGACGTTCAGCGAGCTGGCGAACCGGAGTCTTGCGATATGGACAGAATCGTATGGAGGGCATTATGGGCCAACGTTCGCGGCGCATTTCCTTGATCAGAATGATGCAATTGCGAATGGCACTGTTGAAGGCATTCCTTTGAATTTGCAGGTCCTTGGTGTCGGTGATGGATTGACTGTAAGTCAACTAACTACCATGACTGGGGGCTCTGGCACTGATGGCGTCGCTGCAGGAACCTCTCAGCCAATATCCTGGCTACATCGAATACGCGGCCTCAAACCCATACCACCAGCTCGTGGACAACGCTACCATCGCTGCTGCCAAAGAATCCTGGAGCGAAAGCGGAGGATGCAAGTCGCAGGTACGCAGGTCCTTCTCCATCCACATTATACCTCATACTGACCAAAGTACTCGGCAGATTGAGGCCTGCTACGACAACGGCTCCGACGACGTCTGCTCCAGCGCACAGGACTTCTGCAACAACAACATCCTGAGCCCGCTCGGCGGCAACTGGGATGTGTACTACGTGCGGACTGAGAACCCTGACCCGTACCCTGCGGATTTCACTACCTACATCGACTCGGTCGCAAGGACTATTGGCGCGGAGTCTACATGGCAGTTCACGAACTACGACGTTTACAGCAATTTTGCGGCCACGGGAGATTGGATGAGGAACTCGGGGATTGATCTCGCGAAAGTGGTCAATGCGGGTGTGAGGACGCTGGTGTATTGTGGTGATGCGGTACGGTTTCTTGGGTTGTTGGTACCCTGCCGGGAGATGCTCATGCCGTTTGAATTTTCAAGGATTACATTTTGAACTATCCTGGAATTGAGGCGATGGTGGGTCCCTTCAATGAAAAGGTCTCGAATGATACTAACGAAGTTGTAGCTAGACAACCTTGGAACGAAATTCAGCGACGACTGGGCATCGCAGGAGCTGAGCCCGTACGTTGTAAACGGCGAAGAGACTGGTCTTTACAAGAATGCCGGAACACTGTCGTACTTGAGAGTCTACGGCGCTGGACACGAGGTTCCTGCATACACGGTGAGCATTCAAGTGTTAAGGCTCTTTGGCGATCGCTGATTGTGGTATAGTGGGGAGACCTTGAAGTTGGTGAAGCTGCTTTCCAAATGTTTACGCAGATCATGTCGGACGCAAGCCTGTCCTCGACTTAGGGCGCCGTCGTTTGTTGGATAACACGGAAATCGACTTTTCGCACAGACTATACATTGAACGTGTAACTACCTCCTCATTGTAAAATTGTACATGCCTCTGGACTTCGTAGAAAATGGCAAACGTAGATATTCAACTTCTATGCTTTGCTTCAAGTGACTGTCTTCTATACAGCAGACATTGGCCGAACTTTCCAGGTAAGCACAGTACTTATCTTCTCCAGTAGTCAGAGGACCAGGACCATGTAGCAAGTACACAAACCCTTGAGCACTCCAAAAAAAGTCGATTTCGTTTTAAACATATAAATAGCTTCAAAATACACCAGAATAAAGACAGACATAATGTGGTGAGTACAACAAACAATCATCCCAGACGACCTTGGGAGTATATTAATCAATCGTGGGCTGAGCGAAGCTTGAACATTCCATGGCGCTTCGCAGCACCAGTGGGAGCAGCCATCTTGTCAGTGATATGCCGCGAGTCCGTCGCTGTGGCCGGGAACGTCTCCGCAGGCGACATCGCAGCCTGGGTGACAATCGACGTGCCATTCGAAGACAGCGCGCCCTTCACGGTCTGGTCGATACGGCCATTCGCCCACGCCTGCGACGCATCCCAGAACATCACACCACCAAACGAGGTGTAGTTGTCGCGGGTCTCGACGGCGATGTTGGAGAGCGTGGTGGCGTCGACGTAGCCAGAACCAGCAGCGGTCGAAGAGGCGGGAGCACCGATGAAGATCTTCACGTCCTTGTTGGGAGAGGTGTTCTTGGCCCAGTCGTCCCACTGCGCATAGTTCCACGCGTTCACATTATCGTAATTCTGAAGGCCACAGAAGTTGTTGTAAAACTGCAAGGGTTTTGTTAGCACAAAGAAGGGATGGGAGGGATGTATGCGTACTTGGACATAGATGGCATCCATCTCAACCGCGTTGATGACCTCGCCGAGATAGGCGTCGGGGAAGACACATTGGGGAGCAGCGCTCAGGTATGCCCTTCAGGTCATTTAGACAAGATCGTCTCGTGTAGCGCGTTCGTGGGACTCACGATCCTCCAGCATCTGTTGCGATGGACTTGAGCTTCTTAGCAAAAGCCGCGAAACCAGCACTGGATCCACCCTCGATGTCGAGGTCCACGCCGTCGATGACAGCGTCACCAAAGGGACGGACATCGCTACACACAATCCAGAGTCAGAAGCGAATCTCGGACGGAAATTGTCGTATATACCTCTCACCGCCCATGAAGACATTCCAGATAGTCTCAGCAAAAGCTTCTGCCTGAGCATCGTCGGTGAAGGTAGCCGCTCCAGTAGCGCCCCCAAGAGAGAGGGTAACAAGCTTGCCCTTATCCTGGCAAGTCTTGATATCCTCTGCCATGAAGGAGCAGTCAGGGAGTGCTGTTCCATTGATCACCGGATTGTCGACATTGTTGCAAGACTTTCATGTAGGTGTCAGTCATGCCTGGCAACGAAAGAACAATGCCTGCGTACGTTTGCCAGGTTGATCTCTGGGAGGTCTCCAGTCGAGAAGAACACGTTCAAGAAGGCGAGGGGGAGCACATTGACAGTGTCGTCGTCGCAGTACGTGGAGAGATTCTTTTGCCAGCCAGCCGTGTCGGAATTGGCAGCGCCGTAGGAGTTTTGTCCCCAATACACCACGACCTAGGAAAGACGTCAATATCCCAAATTCAACAAGGAGGACGGAGAACGAACGTTGTCGGTGGCATCAGCATCGTAGGCCGCGACCGACGAAGCGGCGATGACCACAGCGGCGGTGGCAAGGGAAAACGAGGTGACCATCTTGTACGAAAAGAAAGAAGGCGAAGACTGAAGCGCTTCAAAGGAAAGTGAAAGTGGAATGGGAAGAGGAGATGCTCAAGCCAAAGAAGGCTGCAGTGTGAAGAAACTCAGGAAAGATAGGCATTGGGCTTTATATACCATTGCAGACTCGTCAAAGAAGCATTGATAATGTATTGTACTGAATTCGGATTTAGACACCTCCCTACCTCGTAGCGCTGAGCAGTTCCACGACAGCGTCCCTCATGTGCACAGATGAGTGGTATCTATGCAAAGATAGAGGATACTCCCTGCGTTCTTCACCCCCCATTCCCAATCTCGCACGTGGATTAAGAAACACAGACGTGTGGTTCGCAGCCTCTTTTGGAAGTGAAGCAGAGCGTCATGCGCTGGAGCTCCAAGAAAACCTGGTTTGAGAGATCACGACGGACGTCCACCACAAGGGAGTCAACTCTTGAACCAAGCACTCACTGGCCCCAGCTGCGCACTTCTGACAACTTCTGCACAACATCGTCCAATAATGGACGCCTGCTCGAACAACTGTGCTCGACGTCCAAGTGTTCGTTTACCGCGTTGCTACGAAGGTCGGCTACCGAAGTGGCCGGGCCAATGTAGGAGATTATCAAGAAACCTCAATGGTTCTTTGGATTGACTAGGCCACAAAGGTGTATGTCAGACGAGGCGTACTGATGATATCTCTTTCTTTAGCCATTGACCCATACTTGCCAGTCCGTTTGCGTTGTGCGCCCTCCTAGGTTATGTTCATCCAGCCAGCTCAACCATACTGTATCAGTCAAGCCAGACGTACATAACAGCCGATTCGAGACTTGGCGGCGGAAATCAACAGGAAACGAAGTCTTGCATCTAGATCTTGCTGTGGTTATGTTAGAGAAGAGATGTCAGGAAGGATGTTAATGAACGAGGTCGTCGTCTTCAGAACAGCAGCGTGGCCTTTAGTTTCAACCTCAACTTCGTCTTCTCGATTGTCTCCTTCGCCTGAAGGATGATAGGGCGTAGGAAAGGCAACTTTATTCAGATTCGTAGTGCGACATGGACCATTGCAGAGTGCATGCTCAGTTCATATCCAAAGGAAGGCTGGTCATCCAATTTCGAATATAAATACAGTCTGTCTCGACGGGGTAAGAAACAACGACGCACATAACGCTAACAGACGCACCGTGTAAAGGAAGAAAGAAATGGGAGGAAGGGGGACCGTCGCTTCCGGGAAGCATCACTCCTTGCGCTTGAAGTACGACGTACTCATAGCCCTCATCTGCACGATATCAAATATCGTCTCCCCCGCACCCAAGAACTTCTCCGCCACCCCGCGGAACGTCGAGTCTTCTATTAGAGACGTGTCCGGGCTGCACCAACCAAACACTTCATATCAGCGAGATGGACACAACGGCCGAGAGGATAGGATAACGCACGCGAACCCACTGGACCGCCGTATGCCTGCGAATATGGTCGAGAGCAGGACAGCATCGAAGCTGTAGTGGACGAGTCTTCCTATAATCGCCATTGGTGTGTTGGTGGTTGCCCGAGGGATGTGGAGTGCACAGTAGTTATAGCGTTCTTCTGCGCCGAACCAGGACGCAAGAGATGCTCGTAAATGGGCAAGGGCTTCGGCAGCGAACGGCAGATCATGATGCGTCTAAGCGGCACGATCATCCGTCGGCACACGAGTGACGATATATTGACCAAGACAACCTCAATTCAAGAGAACGATGCTATCTCGCTACAAGATACCGAGCATCTGAGCCAAAATCATGACCCATGTCTTCTCCCTGCACCTGCGCCGTTGACGCTTGTCGATACATATTCCGAATCCCATATCCAAGCCAAACTACTCATATACAGTACCATGTAATGGCCCAACCTACCCTGCAAGGAGCCTCTAAGTGCCACGTCTACTAGACTAGTACTAGTACTTGTAGGACTCTGCGTGAACTACCTCAGGGCAGCCTGGCAACCTACAGGCCCTTGACCTTGCGATGCGCGAGAACGACCGCGCGCATGCCAACACGCCAGCACACTGCGATCGTCGAGGAACAAAGATAAGCAACAACGCCGCTCGATTTGAAGCCATCACCGAACAAAGCATTGGATTTCGGCGACTTGAGCGGCTTCAACGAAGCCTTCCCTTAGCGAGTTACCCCGACATTCGTCCCACACAGCACAATAATTATCACACAAGTCGTAGAGTTGCATTGGGAACTAACATAAGGTAAATCCCACCTCGTAGCAAGCGTGAAGAGAGTAATTAGAACAAACAAATGTGCTAAAAAATCAAGGAAGTCGTTAAAGGCCTACTGAATTTTTTTTGCCGATAAAAAGAAATTGTTCTGGTACAAGAGACCTGGGTATGATCGCGGAAAACCGAAATGTCTCGAGCGGGCAAAGGAGAAACAGTGTAATAAAAGGTCCAGGGGGTGGTGGTGTTGTTGAGCGTTTAAGCCAGGAGGGCCATCATGGCGACACCGGCTCCAACGATACCGCCGACGGAGAACTGGACGTGGCCAGCAGCGTCGGGGGCAGAGCTGGAGGACGAGCTGGCGGCAGAGCCGCTGGCAGTTCCGGTCGAGCTGCTGCTGCCAGTCGAGCTCCTGCTGGTGCTAATGATAAAGGCTATCAGACTTCGGTCCACGCGAGATCAACCAGAAGCGTACGTGAAGCGGGAGGTGCTGCTGCTGGTTGCAGAGGTCGCGGACGAGGCGGAAGAGGACGACGCGCTGGTGGTAACCGCAGTCGTAGACGCTGCGGACGAGGTGGGCACAGAGCTAGCAGAGCCGCTGGAGGAGGCAGAGGCAGAGCCGGAGGCGGAGCTGGAGGTCAAGCAAGAGTCATCTTCGATGGATTTAGTACATATGTCGGCCAAGTCAACAACAATGCTTACCACCGCCGGAAGTGACAGTGATGATGCCGGTCTGGTAGATGGCACCGGTGGACGTGCGCATGTTGAAGACAATCTGCTCGTCTGCGTTTGACGTGAGCGATGGAACATGCCATTGTGTGTGTGAAAGACTTACTGGCTGCCTCGGTGACGGTGTAGGTGTAAGAACCTCCGCTGTGGGAGCCAAGGTTGTGGATGGTAGCACCAGAGGGGGCGGAACCTGCGGTGATGCTGCGAAGGGATGTCAGCAAGTGTACGGGAGGATGGTGTCGAAATTAGCTTACAACTGCGGTCTAAGGTAAGCCGACGCGGGTCAGCGGGTGAGAACATTGAGCAGACATACCAGGGTGACATCGCCGTCTGGATAAGGTGGTTAGAGGAATGTGGTTGAGCAGAGACCGAAGGCAGACGTACCAACGCCAGTCCAGGTCAAGAGCGTGGGCGCGCATTGCTCGAGGTTGGAGCTGTGGTTGTCGGATAAGCCGGCTGGGAAGCGAACGTCGAGCAGCTGACTCACGGGGTGTTCAAAGTCTGAGCGACAACGCTGCCAATGAACGCGGCGGCGGAAAGAACGGCGAGAGCGGCACGCATGTTGGCTTGAATTGCTGGCTGGACGAGGGGCAAATTGCAGTGGTGGTGAAGCGCAAAGAGACAAAATCTGCGCAGTGCCGGCAAAATAAGGTCTCGGCAAGCCCAATTCCAGAACGATCGACACCAGAAACGGAATGCAGTCGCCGGAAATAAACAGGGACGCAGCAGATGGCCATCCACCGAGTGCTTTGCGGAGAGGGGAACAATCTGTGATGCGTAGTTTCGTCGTCGTCGACGACGATAGCAACAGGTCCAGCCCGCTTTCTCTCTCTCACGACCGTCGACGTCGTTGACACCGATCGTCGGCCTTTCCAGGAGTGACATTTATCTGGATAGATATCACTTGCAATTGCAGTCTAGCTACTGCTGCGAGACATGGGGATAAATGCCCTACTCTTTCGAACTTACTCGCCGAGCCAAGGCAGGCCAAGGCCGAGCTGCTTTCAGCACTTTCGCAGCCTTTTGCTCATCACAAGAGCCATGTGGAATTCCATTGTTCGCGGTCACGAGGGGTAACAAACAACACAAACACACCCGCTTCCCGCATAGTTCATCACAACCAACTAGTGCGAACTCGGTCAAGGCTGCGATCCACAGTCGAATTCGAACTCAGCCCGTGCACGCCCCAGAATAAATAATACATATTACAGAGTGCTTCGTTTACGAAACCACGCATCATATCGCGCAGGTCCATCTAAAATGGTCCTCCCCCGAGCCACACATGGCATCTTCTCGCCGCCAAATGAAATAAACATATCTTCTGGGCTGCCTCTTGCCTCCACGAACATGGAGTCGGCACATACCCACGAGGAGTGATGCGTCCGCCTCATTTCACTAGCTTGCTGACGCGTACGCGGAACCTCGTCTTTCCGCCTCTTGACTCCTCAAAAATGGCACTATGCTGTATCCAGCACGTACATCACGCACCCTGGAGTCGTGGGAAGCGTCAGCCTCAACCTTTTACTGTATATGCTAAACCTTTCGAAGAAAATTATGGCTCCAACGAAGGCACTAGTCCTTGTCGACTCCCATACATGGTGCAGCTTGACATAGGCCGCCGACTGCTGTACGACTGAGATGCGGACACGGCCTCCAGCCATTCGCCGACGGGTTCGCGTTCTGCACAAAGCCGTCAATTCCGCTTGTTGGATCGCGCTACATACATGATCCCAATTAAGTTGGACTAAGTAAATAGAGTATAACAACGAAGCGATGCCCGTGTTGTAAATTGCACCTATATCAAAGCGTTGTATCACCGTGGCTGCGTTCGCAGAGGCAAAATGAACTAGGCAAGGCATCGGGCATACCTAACTGCGTCCTCTTTAATCAGCGCTCAGCTTCCAGCAAACTTACGCTTGATGCATCTTGGAGTACTTACTCGCAAAAGCAGCTCGAAGACGCATGTACTATATGCTTCTAAATTCCGAGCTACAAGATACCTATGCTCGAACTCACTCGCCTCATGATTGTGCAGGGCAGGGCAGCATCACACATCATGCTGAGGGTAGCAACAAGATAGATCATAGCACCCAATAAAGAGTCATCAAAACGTCCTGAACGCGCAAAGACATAATTATATCTACA
The DNA here is from genome assembly GCA_000934385.1 of Cylindrobasidium torrendii FP15055 ss-10. Taxonomy (NCBI): domain Eukaryota; kingdom Fungi; phylum Basidiomycota; class Agaricomycetes; order Agaricales; family Physalacriaceae; genus Cylindrobasidium; species Cylindrobasidium torrendii. The sequence goes on from KN880689.1 coordinate 10,005, forward strand.
CAACGAAGATCCAAAATAGAAGAAACCACCTGGGAACGATGAACCTAGAAGATCGCACGCACGAGGCCACCGCCGATAGCAGAGCCCGCACCAAAGCCGACACCCCCAACGGCCGCGCTCTTCAACTGACTCCCGTACTTGCTCTTCGTCTTCTCCCCGCCGCCTTGCTGCAGGCCAACCGAGTTCGGAGTTGTTGACGGTGCATCGCGGTGCGACGCCATGAACGGTTTATACACCGGCTTCTCGTTGGCTGGTACGGGGGAAGACGACGGCGATGATGATGATGATGCCCACGATGGCACTTGCCTGCTCCCAAGCGGCGGCGGCAGGTTACGTGCCGGAGGAGCCGCAATCTTCTCGACATAATTCGTAGGGAAAAGACCACGACGGCCATGGATCTCGCCTGTCCACCAGTCTTCGTCGTCCTCCTTGACGATGGTAATGATATCTCCGGCAGAGAAGGATAGATCATCGCCATCCGAGCCGTCTGCGTTGTAATCCCAGAGAGCTTTGGCGGTGACTCCGGCGGGTGCGGCGGGTGCTGGCGGAGGCGGAGGGGGCGGAACGGCTCTTTGTGACGGGACTGGGGAGGGCATGGCTACGGGGGGCGCAGGCATGTAGCTGGTCTTTGTCGGCGGCGACGACAGTGCGTTTAACTTTCGCAGAATGCCTCCAGCGTCTGCTTGGGTGACATAGTTATTTTGGACGAGAAAGTCGACGTTGGCCTGCGTCTGGGCGACGATGTGTGCGAGAAGGGCGTCGTTGGACATGGTGGTAAGAAGAAAGAGAGAGACGTTTGAGCACTCCTGAGCAGCGAGCACAGTCGTTTCGCCTCATGACGGTGCCTTTCCAATTCACGTTTCCCGGTCTCTATTGTGTTTGAGTTTGCGATCGTCGCGTCTTGATCTTTGTCACTGGTTTCCACAGCGCGCTCATCATGGCTGCTCAGCTCATTTCAAAACTTCCAACAGTTCACACTCCAGAAGAGCATGGAGCGCTTCTTGCTTCGACTCAGACTATACTGGACATGCCGCCTATCCTGCGCTACAAAAATTCCAATGTGAACGTCGCGTTCAATCCACAAATGGTCCAGGGATCATGGAAGAAGGGATCCATCTACATCATAGACTCATGCCTTGCTTTCATGGAAGAGGGCGAGCACAATGGGTTCCGGATAGAATATCCGAAAATACTTCTCCATGGAGTTCGTCGCGGAGATGTGGTACCTACCACCATTCACTGTCAGTTGGAGGAGACAGACGGAAAGCCCTGCTCCCTTTCGATAACTCCAGACGATGTCTCCCAGGGTAAGTCATGTACGTATACCACGGAATATTTACTCGATACCAAATCCTTTAGTCGAGAAAATACTCGAGGCATTGTCATTCTGCGCCTCACTGCATGAAGACATCGACGAAGCATACGACTGCGAAGAAACAAATGAACTCGACGGCAGAGCAGATTTCGAAGTGTTTAGTGGAACTCAGGAAGACGAATTGAAGGAGTTGGGCATGGTCGGTCGGCGCCTGACTATCGACCTACGCTCATATCCATTCAGGCTGCTCGTGCTTATCTCAATTCAATTCAATGAATCATGTACACTCAAAACTCATAAAGTATGCTGCGTACTCGGTCCTCAGTTAGCTGGCGCCATGCGCACTCCTCGATACCTCAAATTTTAACATGGCTTTGTTCAGTGAACAAACTCGGTGAAGCGGAAAGTCAAACTAAATAGCTATGTAGTATTACACAAAAAGAAAAAACATCCTGGCATGCATCGAAAGCAACGACTCGAATCCTACGGCAAGAGGGAAACCAAATCACCTCTGTTGTTGCTGCTGCTGCTGCTGGTTCCGCGCCTGCATCAGCGCCTGCAGCATATTCGCATTTATCTGTCCATTCATCTGCCCTCCATTCCCCATCATCATCCCCGGCTGCCCCCCACCCATCCCATTCATCCCTCCCATCCCCGCTCCCATACCTCCATTCATCCCCATCCGTTGCGCCATACTCATCATGTTCATATTCATCCCATTGAACTGCGGCTGCGACATGTTCATATTGTTGAAGAACGACGCGGGGTTCACTGGACCGCCCCCACCGGGCCCACCACCGTTAAACGCAGAATTCGTCATCCCACCGTTATTGAACATCCCGCCTCCCATCCCGCCAGGCGGACCAACACCCGGATTATTGTTGAACGACATGTTGTGCATCTGCGGCATGCCAGGCGTATTTCCGCCTCCGCCAGCTGCCATGAGCCGCGACCGTTGCTGCGTTTGGTGGATCTGCATCAGTTTGTTGAGTGTTAGATTGCGCTGCTCGGGTGTCATCTTCTGCAGCTCCTGCTCGACCTGTGGGTTCATCGGGAACCCATCAACCTTGGGCATCTCGGGAATACCAGTCTCCGGGAAGAAAGCGCCGAGCAGGGAGTTATTGTTTGGCCCGGTGAACAGCAAGCAGCCTGGGTCGCGGGACCCGTTCGGTAACGTCCAAGCAGCAACAGCGAACTACGATGCGAGAGTGAGGATTCGACACGACCGAGACGGAAGTGAAGGTGACAGCATACCACTTTCTTTGTCGCTATGAGCTGTATCAACGCGCGGAAGGATTGATCGTTCACCGCCTTATCAACATTTTGTGGGTTTTGTGGGACAAACATCGCGACGGCGGGCGAAGTCCTCTTTGCCCATGCCCCGAGATCCGCCATGGGCACCATAGGTTGTTGGGTAGGCGTAAGCATAAGAGCGTCCGGCCATGTATCGACATGACTATAAAATCATGAATCTCCCCGTGCATGGAGCAAGAGACAAAGACGTACAATTTCTGCCCTCCATTCGATTGTGAGATTGCAGCGACGAAGACTTGCATGTCGCGCTTCCCGCCATTGGTGCTGTCGACGCCGCTCCAGCACAAGGAGCCGCGCCAGATAGGCTTCGGGCCCCCTTGCGTCTCTGGTGTGGGTTGAGGCTGAGGTCCTTGGGGAGGTGCCATTGAGGGCATAGGCATGGCATTCGGGGGACCACCAATCATCATGGGGACATTCATGCCTTTGAACTCCCCAGAATTAAGGCGTGCATGCCCAGGTGGTTGCCGCTGAGGCATCCCGGCGGGAACAGCAGGCGCAACTGCACCACCACCTGTGACCAGAGGATGGAGTCCCTGTGCTATCTCACGCTGTCTCTGCTCAATGATCGCCTTCTGCGGGGCAAACTGAGGCTTCGAGGTCAACGCGTTAATAATTCCCACCATGCGGTGGTACATGGGCTGAATTTTCAACATCTCCCTGTGTGCTTGCTCCTCGGTCTGACGATCTCCCATATTACGAGCAGCCAGCATGGCTTGCTGGAGCTGTTTGAGTTTGGCCTCTGTCCTTGCCCAGTTGTCCACGAGGTCGGTTGGCCTGCGAACGAGAACTTCAATTTCGGGAGGCATAGATGAAGGTATGGGTTGGGAGCCAGGGGGCCGCGACGGTGCAGCTGGTGCAGTGGGCATAGTCGGCGCAGATACCGGTGGCGGGGCGGATGGCTCGGGTTTTGGGACCACGGCTGGCAAGACGGGCTTAATGTCTGGAACTGAGGCGGACTCGGCGACGAAAGGTGGTGTTTCGATGTGCATAGACGTGCGCGGCCGTTTATTGCTCTCTGAAGGTCTATTCTCGGCAGTACGCTTGACTGGGGATGGTGGAGGTACTGATAGAACGACGTCAGTAGTTCCTCACTACTGGAGATGTTGATTGATTACCATATGTTTGCGTGAGGCCAGACAAGGACAGTTGGTGGCTAGGCGTGAGGATATTGAACCAGGGGGTAACCTTGTCCTCGGAGGCCTCGTATATCTTTTTGAGCTGTGGCACCTCTACTCCTGCAACTATCGAGCTGTAAAATATATTGCGCTTTGAACTATTATCAGAGGCGCATTCGCATAGACCATCACTGATATACCTTCTTGAACTCTTCAGACAGAGAATCCCACGTAGTGTCATCAAATGCAGTATCATCATTGAAAGTCGGGTGTATGGCATCATTGAAGGTAGAAGCAACGAGATGGATGAGATGGCACTTGGGAGTTGAGTCTGCAACGGACGCAATGAATATGTCGAACATCTGTGTAAAGTGGTAAAAATGGATACCAGCCACCCACATAACGCAGCATACACACCTCGAGTGCCGCGACCAAACCATCTAGAGCAGCTGCACCGTGACTTGTAGTGCTGCATGTCCCAACGCCCGTCCATGCTTCTTCTCTCATCTTCTTGACTACCTGGCTTACTTCATGGAAGTAGCGTTTGCATGCGAACGGTGACGGTGTTCTTTCGGATGTCCCATAGCTAATAAAGCTCAGTTGTATGCGCTTCGCACTCTGCGAACTTATTGAGCTGAGAATTAGACGGCTATCCACTGAGGAAGCCACGCACCTGTGATTGCTCCGTTATCCGCTTGAAGATGGGGCCAACGTACAGCTGGAGTAGCTGGGACCATTGCGCGGCGAGGTCGAGAGACGTGTCGGCCAAAATAACGACGCCAATCGGGACCGGCTGCAGATCGGTCGGTATAGCCATGGGCGTGGACGTGATGGTGAGAAGGAGAAGGACGCGAAGGCGCCGTCGGCACGATCGCGCACACCTTGCCAAGTTGCCATCTCATTTCATCTCGGTGCTCTATGGACCCCGAGGACAGCTCGCCACTGCTTGCGCCCAGCCCGGAACTTCTGTCGGCAGTCAAGGTCTTTCCGCTCATCATATCCATAAAAAATGAAGTGATGGTGCGTGCTCTGCGACTTTCTACTACACGGCTCACCCACATTTCCTCCCAGACTCGTCTCGGTACGCACCCAATATCATCTCTCCAATTCCTGCTCATTTGCACTCAGACTCTGCCCTCAGCTGGGAGTATGCTTGTCCCCGCTTTCTTAGACCGTGTCTCATGTCCCCAGGCAATTGACCGCGTCCGACATCAACTTTGCCGTGGTACGCCCCATTGTCTTCAAGTATGCAAAGGTAGATCATTTCCCTAGCCAAAAAATATGTTTTAACCATGTAGAAACTAGCTCAAGAACATGTCCTCCGTTTACGCCTGTCTTGTCGTCCGTTCGTATTTCCTGAACGCGGCCGAAGAGGAACTTGCATACGCCGGCCTCATGCTCTCCCGCGCCTCACTATGCGAAATCCTGGCAATGAAGCTTTTGGGGACGTTTGCCACCAACCACATCCATCTCGTTGCTGTCCTCACGACCGTCTGGAATCCACTCGCTGGCGCATCCCATCAAATAATCGACGACGTCTGCCAACTGCTGGGCAGTCAGGATGATGATATTAATAGCCCGCAAAGTGCCCTAGAAGTACATCAATCCATTTTGTAAGGCTTTCTACCTTCTAATTTTTACTCAGATGGCTATAGCTACAGAAGCCAAGCAGCTCATCTCTTCGCCTGTCACTCAGAAGGTCGTCAACGACATATATTCGGGCCGCATCATATTCAGCATCGCGTCAAACCGCTCAATGCTCGCAGACAACTATAAGCCTCGCGCCATCGAGGTATACGACGTTCGAAATGCTCCCTTCCTCGACCATTATCGGTGAGTAAGGATGCGGCCACCTCATTGTCGAAGCCTAAACCATGTTGTTAGACTTCGTGTACCCCGATATGGGGCCATTCTCGAATTTCTCAACTTTGTCATGCTCCTTGTTACGTTTGTTCTGTGCTTGTCCAGTACGTGTCCCCGCCAAACAGGATTACATAGTCTAACATGCCACAGCACCAAATATGGAAACGGTGGCTTTCTGGGAGATGATGTTCTTGATCTTCGCCGCCGCTTTTGCGCTCGAGGAATATACTGCCACCATGGAACACGGCTGGATTATATACATCGCGAATGTAAGTACGCCCGTCCTATTGCATCCAAAATTCACACCTTCGCATCTTAGATGTGGAACGCTTTCGATGCCGCCTTCCTTGGCGTCTTTTTCATCTACCTTGGTTTCCGCATCAGAGGACTCGTTAGCGGGGACGCCTACTACTCAGAAACAGCCTTTGATGTCCTCGCTTGTGCCGCATGCATACTCTTTCCAAGACTGGCTTTCTTCACTGTTTCTAATAACGTGGTCATTCTGTGTGTTTCCTTGCACATATGGTCCTGGTGGGCACTGACGAGTCTCAGATCACTTCGTGTCATGATCAAGCAATTCGTCTTTTTCATTGGCATTGCCGCCATATGTTTCTCGGGCTTGCTCTTTACGTTGTGGACGCTAGGTAGATTCGGTTCCATCACTTGTTGAACTTCCTTTGTTGATTGGTGTACTAGGGAAGGAGCGGTGGACTGTCAAGTCGATAGCTTGGCTCATGGTGCAAATTTGGTTTGGGAACACTTACCTCAGCTTTGGACAAGCCGCTAGCTTCCATCCTTTGTTCGGTCCCATTCTGATGACCTGTTTCGCTGCTCTTTCGAACACGTTACTTTTGACGAGTAAGCTGTGCGTGGTGCGGCATTTTCTTGGTGCTCACATTTATACATAGTCCTCATCTCGATTCTCTCAAACACTGTGGCACGTATTGACGCTGTAAGGAACAACAACGCTATCTATGTGAATATGACTAATCACCTTCCATTTTCAGAATGCGACTCAAGAGGTGTGCTTCGTTGTCTTGTCCGAGTCTACGAGGTGAACTGAGTTGACAATTCGATAGTATCTCTTCCAATTCGCAATCACGACCATTGAAGGGTCCGTTGATAAGTCGGCCATGTCCTGTTTCCGTGCTAAAACTATATCAGTTTCAAATCCGACGCCCTCTTTTCGTACCAACCGCCCTTCAACATCCTGGCATTCCTTCTTCTGAAACCAGCGAGCTACATCATTTCACCGCGAGCCTTACACAGCCTCAACGTCTTCCTCATCCGGCTCACCTCCTTCCCCACACTCGTCGTCATCGCACTCTACGAACGTTACTTTACCGTCGGACAGCGCATTCGCAAGACAGGAAAAGACGCCGCGCAAAGTCTCTTCCAAAGCCTCCCACGGCATATCAAGAACATGCCCTTCGTCGAAGCCATTGTCGGCTCAACCTCCAATGACTTGTACGAAGCCATTTTCGACGTCGAGCACGACCATGCAGATGCGGATATCTTCCAGGATGCAGATTCTATCGACGAACGCCCACAGTTGCGGTCGTATAATTCGGCGAGAGAGGACCCGCCACCGTCTCCGCGAGTCTTCCCTGGGTCACCTCGTAGTCGCAGTCGGGTGCGGGCGTTGTCGATCAACACAAGCCACAGGATGTCTGGGGATATGACAGATGCGCAGGCGTTGTTGACTGCAGTAGAGCCAGCGCCGAATGTGAGGAGTCCGCTTGGGAGGCTGTGGGCGAGACTGCCGTCAGCGAACGATGCGAAGGCGGACGCGACGCTGAGGAAGGTGGAGACGATTCTGGATGAGCTGAAGGGAGCGCCAGTGAATCAGTTGAGGGAGGAGATGAAAGAACTCCAGGTATGTGTGAGGCTCTCCTCTGGGAACCAACTCACTCACTTGGAATAGGAACGTCAAGCGCGTATCGAGAATCTTCTGCTCATGCTCACACGCGGGATGAGAAACGAAACCATGGATTCCACGATATGAGTATACACGGGTTTACGACTGCTAACAATGAACATCTATGGTACACACGGTATTTGGCATTTACAGACATTCACATTAGTCTAGATACATTGTAGATTAGTTGTCGGACTTCTATGCACTGAGGAAATGCTTCTTGACAAATGCAGACAGGCGCTTTACCATCTCCGGCGTCGTCTCATGCTTTGCGCCTTCCTCGACGAACACTTCTTTTAGGCCACTGTCTCCTACTTCTAGTTGTTCGACGAACTCTTTAGAGGCAGCCCATGGCACGACTGGGTCTGCTGCACCCGACAAAACCAAAATCTTCCTACCGAGGAAAGGGTTCTTTGCATCTTTTAATGTGTACGGGAAAGTACTGGGATCAGTGCGTTGAATGAGAGCACGCAGGTTGTTGGGAAATTCCCGTGTGTTGTCGGTAGGGATGTTGTGCTTGGCCGCGCGGGGCAAGATGAGGCCGAGATAATGTGGACAGCCAATGATGGGCGCTGCAAGAGATAGTCGGGGCTCTGTGCAAAGGAATATTAGCAACATGCCTTAGTAGAAAGGTGCATGCTTACCTTTAGTGAGAGCAATCCATGTCGAGTGTCCACCTAGACTGACGCCTGTGATTCCCCAAGATACAATCTCACGTTCTCCGAGCGGGAAGAGGAATGCAGGAAGATGGTCAATGACGAAAGAAACATCGTTGGCGGTGCCCGTTTGTATCGCGTACATGTCGATTCTGTCACAATGATGATTGAGTGGGGAACTAGGATAGATGGGATGGGAACGGACGCATGAGTAGGATTGTGTTTTTCTGGCTCCTTGCTCCAACCTTCGTTCGACTTTTTGTTCATAGTTCTGTGACCATGATTGCGCTGATCCTGAAAGGGCATGAGTTCAGGTCAGCCAAAGACGCAATAACGTTAACACGCACGAATGTGATACAGAAGAGTTCGTTGGGATAATCGTCGTCTCCATCGAGCAGACCGTTAAGAATAGCCAGAGTTGCCCTGTTTCTGACGCTTCCGTGCCGCCCATGAAGTACAAACATCATCGCGGCGGGCTTGGTCGACGCAGGAGTGCCCTTCTTCTTGCTACGCGTGTGCACATGCAATTCTAGTCCGCCGACATAGAAGGTGGTGCTATCGATGTTCGGGAGGGCGCCCAGCTGCGAGTCAGGCATAGCGGGAGATGGAAGCACAGATACAAGAATGCAGCGGCCGGGATTTCGGAGTATATGCGTCGACGTCATTTATTGATTGATGACGGACTCAATAATGATTGCATCCAAATGTCTTTCAACCTTTGACCACCATGGCGCATGAACACAACGACCACTGCGGACACGAAGCTCATGACCACGACCACGACCACGACGCGCCCGGAAATCTTGGCCCAAGCGACACCCTCTATCCGTACATCGACTTTGAGAACGTCGTCGCTCTCAATGCTGAGACAGAGGGCCGCGTTGCTATCAAGCCATGGCACGAACGGCAATCTGAAGAAAAAGTGCGTATCAAGCATCCGCCTTATTCCAACTACTGAACTTGTACAAGTTCATCGAGTCCGACGCCGATGATCAACTGTAGGTCTCATACCAATTGCCTCACACACATACGTCCAACTGGTAGCGTCCAGGATTCTGCGCGTCCCGTTCACAGGCTCAGTCAAACTCCGCGCTATTCTTCTCAAAACTGGACCAGGAGAACAGACACCTGATAAAGTGTGCATCGTAAGGCATATTACCCCATGAGCTGTGCCGTAGTGCAACTGGGTATTGTCAGTTCGCGAATGAGGACAATCTCGATTTCAGCGACGTTTCCGAAAGGAAGCCAATTCAGGAATTTGACGTGCCGGAGAGTCGCGACGTTGGAGAATATGCAGTCAAGTGCGCCTTTCCTGTCTTAAAGAGAGTTCTTTTGTTCACAAGTCCTCGCTGCAGACCTGCCAAATTCTCTAATGTTACTTCTGTAACGCTCTTCTTCCCAGGCTCTCTGGGAGGTGATACTACACGTCTATACTACGTCGGCTTCTTGGGACATTGGACTGAGGTACGTCCGTTGCAATACGTCGTGGTATCAGACCTCAAATATACACCTGTAGCGCAAGACGAACCCTGTCATCACTGTGTACGAATCTCAAGCCAATCTGGCGGACCACGAGAAGATCCAAGGAATGGATGGCTCATTCAGCGCTCCTCAGATGTAAAGTAAGGTTGTACAACCCATGGAATAGCTCTGTTCCAAGAAGAATTTAAAATATCAACACTTTATTCACGCCGCCCACAGAGCTGGGCAAATACTTGATATAACAAAAGAGAAGGGCCACAAAAAGACAGACTACATCTATGAAAGGGGGTGTGCAATAAGCGGACATGCTCGAACTCAAGCACTATCCAAGCGCACTTTCTGCACAGCGTACTGGTCAAAGTCTCCCTCCGGTTGCTTCGACGAGGACCAGTCCTGCCCATCGGTCTCACGTCTGTTTGTTGGGTCAAATTGAAGAATACACCCGGCTCGATAAAAACACTCACTGCACTTGTATTGAGACCTGTGCGTTAAAGTTGTTCGATGCGATGACCCGACGGTCACTGAGTGGATGCGCTTCCCCGCCCTTGGACGACGACACAGCAGCACCGCTGTTCTCCCTGCCATCCGAATGACGGCCGTTGAGGGAACAGAGGAGACTGAAGGTGTAAATCTGCGAGGCTTGTCAATTGGTGCCCGGATTGGAGAGGCCAGGACGTGAAGTACCTTGGCAAGCGTCATGTCCGTGATGACTAGGTCGGTATTAGCGATTCAAGCAACAATGTATGGTCGAAATGCTTTACCGAAGAAAAATCCGACTTGTGGACGATTGAAGAGACCGACAGTGATGGCTTGGGCGACGAGCGAAATGACATTGCACTCCACTGTGCGGAAGATAATCTGGCGGAAACGACTGGTATGTGCGTTAGCTCGAGCGGAATTTTTCTTTGGCTTTGCGTACCCATGGGTAGGTGCATGCTGAGTAGCTGCGCGCGTGCGGAAGCGCAGGTCGAGGTAGTATATCATGGACGCTGTAATGACAACGTCGGCGCCGCTAACGCAGCATCAGGTCACGGAACAGCACAGGGATAGTATAAACTTACACTGAACCTCCGAGCCAGACATACACCGTAGGGCTAGTGGAAAGTGGTGAGTGATTGCGTCCACAACAGTGTTTTAATAACATACAGGACGAGTTGTAGGTCGGCGACCAGCTCATGGGTTGCGAGGATGTGCACCATCCAGCAGACAATGCCTTCGACAGTCAATCCACGACTAACAGCTCTCAAAAAAAAGACAGACTCACACCAGCCAAGCGTCGACAGCATAATGATAATACCGGGCACGATATAATTCTTTTTCATCGAAACCATCCAGACTCGCCATGCATAGAAAAATTGAACGCAAAGACTGCATGTACCGCTGTAAAAAAAGGAATGAGCATTGCTAAACACGATGGCGCGAACGAGGAGGTCGCACAGAAGGAATGCTTCCGACGGGAAGGCCCAGTGAGTATACGCCATGGCAGTGGGGTCTGTGGTGAGGTGAGCAACTCCCCCAAGACGCGCATCCAACAGCACTCACTTGCGTACGCTAGAACGCCCCAGTCGTAACACCATATGCCTTAAATCGTTGTCGGCGAATTTTCCGACAGCCGAGTCTCACGCACCTGTTCCTACGGTATCCCCGATGCACATAGCGACGCAAAGTACCACAAGCGCCTTGAGAAGACATCAGCAAAGTTTCTAGATGCGAGAAGATTGGCGTGAGACTCATAATTACCTTGAACATCCATCGGTCCTTTGGAAATTTTGAGAAGTAGGTCCAGGCTGACGACAGTGATAAGCATGCGCAGAAGTAGTAATAACAAGGACGTGAAAGGACTTACTACAAGACAGAACGATTCCCATAGTCAAAAAGGATAAGTAATTGCTAACGACCTGTCGGACCGTACACGTTAGCCCTTTGACTTTCCGGGTGTCAACGGGGCCCACCACTCCTCCGAGCGACATGTTGATTTGGGCTTGCACATCTGGTGGTAGGCCAGCAGATGCGGCGGGCGCAGCCTGGTCGCTGGACATGATTACGGCTGGGGATGTGGTGGGTAGAGCAAGAGGGAGCGCGTCTGGACTTGTATCAATCCCTGCACTTATGTAGCACTTTCGATGACCACTGAAAATCTTCTCCGTTGGAGAAATTTCTCCGCCTTGCGTAAGAGAGGCTTCTTGCCCTGGACCATATCATTTTATGGATAGACCCTTTATTGGGAGCCCCCGGTCATTTGCAGCCTTTAGGCGTGCCGATGTATGACAAGCTTTGTTGGTCGTCAACGTTATGTAGAGTGTGCGAACTTAGTTGATCTCAATATAAAAAGAGGACCTAGTCAAGTTCACACTTGCACAAATGCTGCCCAGCCGTGAGCGCCTCAATTTCAGAACCGCACGTCTGGAATGGAAGGAAATACTGTGTTGGACGAATTTATGTACTACTTGCACAAAGCTACCTCCGCACGGCGGCTAAGCGCCATGCATGAAGAGACGGAGCGACTCAGCGACCTACTGGTAGTCTGGTACAGCCGCGCCACCCGCAGTCTTCACAATGTCCGACGGTGGCGAATAAACTTGGTATTGTATATGGTGTCCTTGGATCCCTGAGAACGTGTCTTTTATACAAGAGTATACACCCTGATGCACACCAGTTCAGCTTTGGTTCAGCACGCGCGCCAGCGCAAAATCAAGGGAGCGCAGATCACGCCGCCGAAAAAGGAAATGATAGGTCGTTTCTGTCATCGGGCCTATGACAAGCTCCGATGACATACACGCATTTGCTTGCTTTTTGAAGGTTTTTAGGCTGGAAGTGCGTGCTGGAGTCTTTGTGAGTTGCTGCGGTATACTGATACCACATATTTCACCCCGCAAAGAAACTGGAGCGTCGCAGGATGTGGGAGCTTGCTTTAAGATTCGAGCCGACCTGTTCTCCGTGTGTCGTAGGATTTTTTAGATAAAGTTCAGCTAATCGAATGCCGAGTTTCAAGCGAGCCTTCGCATTCAGTTCGCGTTTGATAACAACAAGACCCGTTTCTTTCTATTCCGCCGCCGCACCAATCGAGTTGAGATTTGACAACTCGTCGAGAGCTGCGTTTGGGATTTGAGTGCGTCCCACTCCATCAGTCTACGCTGGCGATTTGGGCTTGTAGAGTAGGATCAGCGATGCGCTTCGGCATTGTGGCGCAACGGTATCTCCAGAATTGCTGCCTGGTTGCCATGCTTCTTCTCTCCATGCATGTCCAAACCTGAAGTGTTTTTACTCCGCTAAGTAAGAGTGTCGGAGCTTTATGCGATACGACATATCAAAACCATTTGGAAACTCCAGATTGGCCACGGAATGCGCCCGCTATTGGGATCAACCCTGCCTCGAATAACAGTTCACATAAAGGTCCAGAACTGACACGCTTCCACCTTCAGTCCCTCTCTCCTCTAGCCCTCATCTACTTCGTTTTTATCATGGTGTCCATCACTTCCGTGGCTCTTTCTGGCTTACTCCTGGTCTTGTTGACCTATGTCGTTCCTTACATTTCTTACTGTCTCTCTGTGAGAGGGAGACTTCCCATGGCCGTCAGTCCGACCCTTTCGAAGCGCCTCTTCCGCTGTTCTGATTGCATACAGCCTGAGTACGAAGCAAGTTGGTGGCTAGGTCACGAATACCGCGTGGCAAAACATGAAGTTGGGGTCGAATATGGTCGCTGGACGAGGATGTTTGGTCCGGTATTCCGCATCAAGGCTGCTCTCTGGCAGAAGGATGTGGTATGTACTCATGGAATGGATAGCGCGCGGCTTACCAACGACACAAGGTTGTCATATCAGACAATGTGGCGGTAAAGCACATTTACCAGAACGCATATACCTACGGTGCGTAGATGGTACACGTTCTGTGGTCTCTTTCTGATCATAACTCGTAGTCAAATCTCCTGCCTTCCAACCCGTCGTTGTAAAGGTCGTTGGTCGCGGCGTCGTTTGGGCCGAGGGTGACGAACACAAGTTCCAGCGCAAGATGGTGTCGCCTGGATTTTCGTACGTGGATTTTAAACAGCTCCCTTGATTCTATTCTCACCGATTCGAAAAAGTATCACAGCAGTGAAAAAGATGGCACCTGGTGTCATGGCTTGTGTCGACAAGATGATCCACCGCTTGCAGAATGACTGCAAGGGAAAAAACGACGTCTTCAACATGTGCGACTATGTTCCCGCTTGCACGTAAGTTCGAAATTTTCGATTGGCAATTGGGCATGTGAACCAACGAGGCCGCAGACTCGATATCATCGGCCAAGTTGGATTCGGCTATGACTTTGGCCACGAGACGCCTGAAGGCAAAGCCATTCTTCAAGCATGGCACACCGATGTCAAATTGTTCTCGACGTTTGCTGCATTCCTCGCGCCCATTGTCATTGGCGTTGCACCATGGATCACAAAGTTGCCTATCAAGGAGCTGCACGAGGACAGCACTGCGAAGAAAGTCATTCACCAAGTTGGACGCAAGTTGCTACAGGAGCCTCCAAACATGGATGGTACCGATATTTTCTCTATTTTGGTTCGCGAGTCGTATCAAGACAAGAAGCGGCCTTCGGCTGAGAGGCGTCTTGATGACAATACGCTTCTGGATAACGTAAGCTCTGCGATCATCCTCGTGACATCGGCGCGGTCCTAACACGTCCCACAGATTTTGAGCTTCTTGTGCGTTTATGGAATTGTTTCCAATAAAGGAGATCGCCTTAAAAGGATTTTTTTCTCAGTATGGCAGGATTCGAGACGACTTCTGGTGCAATTCAGCTCATTCTGCTCGACCTGGCGAAGAACCCAGAAGTACAGTCCAAACTACGCGACGAAATCCTCAATGCCGACTCATCCGACGTCGACATCATCGAATCTCTACCATACCTCGACGCTGTCACCCGTGAAGGGTATGTTGCTTCCACCGGTTTCTGGTCAATTTAATGCTCATATTGACCTTACAGTCTTCGTCTCCATCCTAGTGCGCGCGACACACATCGTGTTGCCATCCACGACGACATTATCCCTCTCAAAAATCCCGTACTGCTCGGGGATGGTACCACCGTGACCTCCATTCCCGTCAAGGCTGGAGATGGATTCACAATCCCCTTCTTGGTTCAAAATACCGACCCGTCTGTGTGGGGTTCCGATTCATATGAGTTTAAGCCTGAGCGCTGGATGAAAGATGGCGGACTCCCACAAGGCAGCGAGCTCCCCGGAGGCCCGTTCAGCAACATTTCTAACTTTGTCGATGGCCCCCGCCTTTGCATCGGCTGGCGTCTTGGTACGCCTGTTCGCTTGTTGCCGACTGACACTGACTAAACTATTTTAACAGCCATCCAAGAAATCAAATTGATTCTCTCTTCCATGATCAAGAACTTCGAGTTCAGGGATACAGGCGCGAAGGTCGAAAAGTACATCTCCCCTGCTGTTCAGCCTTTCGTCGACGGGAAGGCCGCTCAGCTTCCACTGAAAGTAATCCCATTACAACACTAGATCTCACATTATTCTACATCAGCATGTCATGATTCTACTCGCTCAAAATATGGAGTTTGACAATCTGGGGTTTACACTACTATACAGCACTCGTAGATGGATGGCATGAATGAACGTTGCTCTCGTTGCTTTCACTCAGGATTCCTTCTTGAGTCCGACGCGGACGAATGAACCGTTCCAAAAGTCGTTAATCGTGCAGGTTCAAAACACTGTAACGGACTCAAAGCTTATAGAGCACACAACTACCCAAGCAGGATCTTGCGCTGGCGCACACTGAGTGTTCAACAAATGCACTGGAGCAAACAGAACCATATATTCAACGAATTAGAAGTGCTCCTTTGTAACAAATCGTAGAGTAGTTTACACATCAACTAAATACAACACCCCCGAAAGGACCGCCGACCGGCCGACAAATAAAAAATAAAAACAATTGCTTTATCTAGCACCTCGATTCTTCTACTATGTATCATATTACGAGCTTTGCCGATAGCTTGTCGCATACGGCGCGTCTGGCCGCCTTTGTTGCGACCATGCATCCGTTGCGAACCCTGCTGCACCGGCGCTGTATCCAGGAGTCGTAGGGTACGCGCTGGGCGCAGTTCCGCGCTACAAAGACTTGTCAGCTACAAGTACTGTCATATGAAGAGATTCACGCACCACATAACTCGGCGCATACCCATTGGTATCAGGGTATCCTGCCCCGGGAGGGACGCTTGTCACAGGGCCAGCAGACGCGCTAGCTACAGGTGCAAATGCTGTCGGTGTGTGCGTCGGATAAGGTGCGAAGGTAGGCTGTGCTGGCTGATAATGCCCGTATGGTATTTGCTGGGGATGTCCATACGCAGCGGCGTGGCCGTTGGTGCGCACATCAGATGAGGGATAGCTCAGTGCATATGTGTATGTCGAAGGCTGTTGTGGGTATGGTGCATATGAGTTGGAGTATGCATTAGTTGCAGTCGTTGCGTAGGGCTGATGAGCAGCGACTCGTGGGGTGGGATGCGGCGGTGGCATGGTCCGTGTACTAGAATGCGCACACTTGCGACAAAAGAAATCAACCCGCTTCCAATTCCGGGGGGCCATGCCGTTGCGACGGTCGGCGTCGTCGTGACATTGGATGTGCTGCCACTTATCGCAAGAACTGCACGAGACGATAGGTTGGTCGTCATCCTAAAATGTGTGAGCTTATAATTCATGCACGAAAGCATGAGCGCATACGATGTTTACACCCTGGCGATGGCACAGCTCACAATCGAGTTCCCAGTCACCCTCAGCAGGAGTGTCCGACCCACTCGACGCGCTCTTTGCAATCTTTGCATTTTGCTTAGCTTTGTTAGCCGCTGCACGTACAGGGCGCCCGTTTGCGCGCGCCTTCGGTATGGGCTCTGGCTCTGGTGCAGGCTCTGGCTCAGATGCCGGTCCTTCAACATCGACCTGCATACTGCGCGACAATGTTACTCAGTGGTCAAATATCATAGTGGAGACATACTCGTCATCCGGGGCTTCCTCAGCTTCGGCTAGCTTGCGTTGTTCCTCTCTCTGTTGGCGAGCCTCAAGTCGGGCTGCACGTGTGTTAAGGCTCTTCTCTTCCACTTGTGTCTGGCGCCGAGTGGCCTGTGCAGCCTCAACTTTGACGGACTCCTTTATTGCCAGACGAGAAGACCGTTTGCGCGTTGTGGGCACCTCAACCACTATGCGCCTCTTTCGCTCTTGCTCCTAAACACATTATCAGTAGTCTGCAATTCTGAGCTGAAGCCGAGCTGACCTTGATTTCAGCAACGATAATGGGAACGATATTTGTCGACAGATGCTTGTAAAGGGCTTTCTCGACGTAGTGCGTCGCATTCTCCCATTGCTTCGCTACGTTCTCCCATTCGTATAACGTTACACACAGCTGCTTAACAATCAACACACGCGGAATGCGAAAAGGAAGGCTGCGCACCGTTTCCCATTCCACAAAGCCAGCGGGCTGCGCTTCACCTTCACCCGCGTTGTCAGGTGGTCCAGTCTCTTCCGTTGGCTCTGCCTCCTCCTCCTCTTCTTCTTCTTCTTCCTCCGGTTCCTCCTCTTCCTCTGGCTGGTCCTCTTCTGCCTCGCTCTCGCTGTCGGATAGTTCCGTCAGGTCGCTAACATCATCACTTCCAGCATCACTAGACGCTGATGTCTTGCGTTTCTTGGTCGGTCGTCCGCCGTCGAGCCAATCCTCGGGTACTGCCTGCCATTCTTCTTCGGACTCGTCGTCGACGCGACCACGCAGTCTCGCGCTCAGTCTCGTGCCTCGTGGAGGTGTCTGTCCAGCCGGAGGGTGGTGTCGGGGGGAGCTTCGGTTCCCAGGGTGTGATGTGGCTTGCCGCTTGAGCTCGTCGAGTTGTTTAGCTTGTGCACTCAATTTGACATTCGCCTGTGACTTGGCAGCACGGGTGTGTCTGCGACCGTTGTCCTCTTCCACAACACGAACCTTGCGTTTGCCCTTTGACGATACAGCAGGTGCCTTCTCACTGCGGTTGCCCCGTTTCATGGAGGCGAGAGCTTTCTTGCGACTCGACTTTGGAGGAGGCCTCTTCCGCTTGAGACTTTTGCTACCGCGAGGGGGTCGAGGAGGTGCGCGTTGAAGCCAAAGGCGTTCTTGATGCCATCAGGGTGGTGGATATATGGGAGAAGGAATGAACGCACCGCCGATTAACCAGTAGGCATTGGATTTCGCATCGTACCCAATAGGTTCTACACGCTAGAAAGAAAGACATGAAAAAGAGGATATCATCCCCAGAAGGATGGTACTCACCCAAGTCGCAAATTCGTCGTCTGTCTTCATCAAGGTGCGCAGACGGGTCGCGTTCTGGAATTGCCATTCCATGAGGAGGTACATTGAATCGAGTTTCTCAAGCATGTTGAGGGAGAGCCAATCCTTTGTCTCGGCGACTGTGGCGCCGGGAGCTGGTGTATCCTTCTCGTCCTTGATACCCTCAGGCATGTTCTGGACATCATCACCTGCCGCAGAGCTGGACGCGACTTGCTCGTCTGCTGGTTCGGATTTGAGGTGTGACTCAGGATCGGGGGTAGCAAAAGAGGTTGCTCTGCGGGAGGAAGAAAAGAGTTCGCCATCCGGATCGGGGCCTATGGGGTTCGCGTCGGGGTCGCGTTTGTAGTACTGCTTCCGGAGGACAGTTTGCCAGTTGGCGTTGCTTGGACGCGATAAATACGCGCTTGTCTACGTGTAATGAAAGGTTTGGATGCTCACCTAACTTTCTTGTCATACGAAAGCGTGTAAAGAAGGCGCGTCATGATGCGGGGGAGATGGACGGATGTGCCGAGAGCAAGATCTTCCTCGACCTCCTGCGTGGCAAGGACAGCGACTGGTGAGCAGGACATGGGGAAGAGGGCAAAGGGGACACACGTTGAGCGGAACCTCATCCATGGCCAACAGAGGTGAGAATGTGTAGAAGAATTGGCTAAAAGCGGCCCATTTCCAGTGTGTTCGCAATGTCTGGAGCTCCGGTAACAACGACGGGGCGCTCGGGGCGGCGGCGAGGGGACCAGATCCATCTTGTTCGGGGGCAGGGGCGGCGCGGGTAGGACGTCGAGGCATTGTGGCGCAGTTGTCCAGTTCGTCGAGATATGTGGTCTATTACAGCTCGAAAGTTGTTACAGTTGGTACGAGTTCCAGGCGATGCCGGAGTGTCTCTGAGGCGCCGAGTACCGAAAGCCACCGGTATGCGTTGTATGTATCAAAGCGAACAGGTGCAGTGAGGAAGAAGGTAACAAAAACAGGGACAGTGACGGGGAAATGGTAGTTCGCCACACGGGTCGACAATTCTGTCATGTGCTGATGATGACCGTGATCAACCTGCGCAAACATTCATCGGTGATCGGGCCGCCGAAGCGACCATTTTCTCGCGCTCTTGCAATTCCTTTCGCGAGGCTTGACTTTCTTCCACTATCACGCAGGTGAGCATATTTCCATCTGCCAATCCATGATGTGTACTATATGTAATTTGCGTTCGACCGCTGGATCCCCCATACCAAAAGGGCCATACGCCAATGGCCCTGGGGGAAACAGTATGAGACAATTTTCTTCCTGAACATCCCTTCAATCAGCTCATTGAGTGCACTAGAACTGATAACTTTTTTCAGGAGTGTAAAGTTACCTATCATGTAATGAGCTACTTGTATATTGGTAGCATTTGTCACATATACAGTTCTTCACCATCTACCACCATCATGTCCGATTTATCCACGTCACCCCAGCCCGCGGCCGCGTCAAGTGCTACAACCGCTTCTCCTGCTCCATCCGACTACAAAGTTTTTAAGGCGCCGGTCTCAGTGGAACCAGTGGCTCGTCCCGGTACGTGTGACCGTTGGCGGGGGGCGCTTGAGCCCTGACGATGCCCACAGATCTCCCCGATGAATGGTTCCAACCCAATGCACTCGAATTGAGAATTCAACAATCCATGCTGTCGTCGAAGACACAGGCCCTCAACAATGCGCCGCTCAAGTTCAAGTCTGCGCGCGACGCTGAAGAGCAGGCCAAGTTAGACCGCTTCCCTAATGTGCGTGGGTTTGTTGGCGACCGACCCAAAGCTCAAGATTCACACGCACCAGACGACTATACGTGTACGCTTCCCGGACATGACCCAAGTACAAAAGATATTTCCGTCTAACAGCAAGATACGCGTCGTGTATGCATTTGTCAGGGAGCTTTTGAAAGAAGAAGTGAAATCTGTCAAGTTCATTTTGTGTGCGTTCCCCCGTCGCATTTGAGAAAACGAATTGACCATGACATGTAGACCAGCCACCGAAGTATGACTTGAAAGTCTCCGACCCTGCCGTACGCGACAAGACCCTCGGTCAACTCAAGCTTGCTCCGTCATCTGTGCTTCTGTTGCGCTTCATCGACGCGGATTTAAAGCGTGCGTTGTCCACTAAATTGCCTTGCTACTTTGCTCATATTTCAAAGCGGTGGATGTCCCCTCTCCACTCTTAGATAGTGTGATTGCCCAGGCCGAGGAACTTCCGCGACCTCCGGAAGTCGAAACAAAGCCAGATACGAGCGGGAAGCCGACGCCGGGGAGGACGTTGGGTTCCAGTTCAGGATCCACAAGCTCTGGGGAAAAGAAGGTGCCAAAATGGTTAAAGCTCTCCAGTGCGTGCGACGTCTGCCTCTATCTATCGCCATTGACATCCATTTAGAGAAGTAACACTTCACATTAGACCCAATATAACTCATGTTCAATACACTGGGAATTTGCCATCCACCTTTTGGGACCACGCTCGTAGTCCGCCCACGACGTCCTTGATGGTAGACCCATTCCCCGCCACTGACCGTAGTGCATCTGCCCCAATTTGCGAGTCATTGCCCAGCCGGCAGACTACATACACGTCCCCGTTAGCAGGCAAATGTGAACTTGGATCTGCCACCAGCTCTTTGATGGGTACATCTAGGATCGTCAGCATATAAGAGTACCATTGATCATGGAGACGCACTCATGGAACCTGGGAGTGCGCATATGCCAAATTCTGTGCGTGGCCGCACATCGACGACCGTGACAGCTTGACCCTTTTGTATCGCCTCGTTCAACTCTGCAGCAGTCGCTCTCGTCCCAGAGATGCCCGACACCATTCCCCTTTCTATCCAGTCTGGCGCTGGACCTCCACAGAACTGGACATAATCTGTATCCTTAATCGAGCCAACGCGCTTGCCTTCGACGCCGCATGCAATGCAGTCTTCCTTTCGCGACCGCAGCTTGACGGTGCGAAACAACGTTGGACTGAGTGCGTTGAATATAAGCATCGTTGGCTTTTCACCGGACTGGTAGAGCCCAGTCGCAAGCTTGATAGCCTCGAGGGCTTGAAGATTGCCAATAACACCTGTGACGGCGCCAAGAATACCGGTCTCTGAGCAGGATCCCATGGTTTCAGGCGCAGGAGGGATGGGGAAAAGACAGCGGTAGCATGGTGTCGTCGGTGTCGCGTTATACACGCAAAGTTGACCTTCGAATTTCTGCGCGGCGCCGCTGACAAGTGGGAGGTTCAATACAACACATGTATCTGAGAGTAGATAGCGCGTGGGGGCGTTGTCTGTGCAATCGAGGACGATGGAGTATGGTTTGAGGATATCGAGCGCATTTTGAGGCGTAAGGGCTTCAGTTACAATGTCGAGATTGAGTCGCGAATTTATTCTGCACATACTTTAGTCTATGAAGAACAGCAGTGCATACGACACACCTTCGAAGAGCTATGGCCGCAGACTCCGCTTTGGGGATACCGAGTGTGTCCTCATTGTGCAAAACTTGGCGCTGGAGATTGGACAATTCGACAATGTCATGGTCAACGATCCCAATTTTACCTGCGAGGAATCAATGAAAATTGAGGGATTGTTTCGCCGGGCTTACCAAAGCCAGCAGATGCAAGATACTGTAGCGCAGGGCAGCCAAGTCCACCAGCACCAATGACAACAACACTAGATTTTTGCAGCTTCAACTGTCCTATACTTCAAGTCTGAAATCCATGGATAGTCGCCGATGCTTTGATATTGGACACACCTTCAAGCCCAAAGCCATCCAGAATCATTTGGCGTCCATATCGCTGATAGTCGGCGAGTTCCATGACGGTCAAAAGCCAAATCCAAGTTAGGCATGAACCATCATCATCATGGCTGCTGTTCCGCCGCCCGGACAGACCGTCGCCCCCGTCACGATGACCCGCGAGGCCATTAATGAGGCCAACATGACCGCACCTTTTCTGCTTTGCGGTGCGTATGCCGCTTCCACTGCCATGTCCACTCTCTGACTCGCGTCGCCTACTAGCGCAGAAATTGCAACCCAAACTCCCCTGGCCGGACATCTCAGCGCGCGCCAAGTGGTCCGTCTCATCCTCAAAACTGGGCTTTGGCGTTGAATGTCTGCTGGACAATGACCCGGACACGTTCTGGCAGTGAGTACGCGCGCCTTCTCGCGACGCGACGCGTACTGATCGCTGCTTTCCAGCTCTGATGGACCCCAGCCGCATTTTATTACAATCGAGTTCCCCAGAAAGACACAGATTCAGGTGCGTTGTATGCGTTCCCCCAATTCGAACTTCGTTCTGACGTTCGTAGTAGAAATTGTGCATCTATCTCAGCCATCCACAAGATGATTCATACACACCGAGCACTCTTGCCATTAGAGCTGGGACAGGGTCCAGCGACCTACAAGATGTGCGCATCATTACACTCGACAAGCCAGACGGGTGGATTACATTTGATGTATCCTCTGAACAAAACGAGGATGGGGATGGGTTGTAGGTTGTTTATCCTTCACTCGCAGAGGCGCTCTGACCCTCGTCTAGGAAGCCCGTCAATGCATACGTCGTCCAAATCATTATCATGGCAAATCATCAAAGCGGAAAAGACACTCATGTGCGCGGTGTACGCGCGCTGGGACCCCAAGAGTGAGTTCTGTACAGGCAAAGTATCTGCCATAGACTGACGCTTACAACAGGGAGTCAGACCCATTGGACGAGGATTACTTCAGATTTACTTCAACCGCTTTTAATATGTATAAGGGTATTCGTTAGGTATTGCGCTACGGCCTAAGCGCTCGTTGCAAATCAAGCTTCAAGCTTCAAGCCTCGGAAAGCTGGATCATTGAGACATGCACATTGTATATCGCGATTATGGAAAGCCGGAGTGCTACGCTTTTCAGGGGAGGCCGAAACACGTCGGAGTTGCCGTATTGGGACAGCCGCCGCCGGATAGAGGTCGGTAGCAGATGCTGAAGAGTTCCTTTTGAGGAGGGGAACGTGGACTTAAGCAAACCACATGGACTTAAGCATGGATCGGGGGGAGCTGGCCGACAAGCGGCGGGAACAATGACAAGAGGCGGGAGCGCGTCGTGTGCCATTGTGGTAGAACAGCGCGTTGAGTTAGAACAGCGCGTTGAGTGTTACTGTTGTAAAGACCCGTCCGTACATTTGGAGAAGACATGCACAAATAGGTAAACTATGCAAAAGTATTGCTATTCCCTGAGCACAAAGGACATTGTGGCAGGGTATGCGTCCAACGCTCATCTGTGTGGGTCAAACCCTGCAACGTTTGGGCCGTTCGTAAGTAGTTGAAGTTGAGATCTTT
>KN880690.1:0-33130 GCA_000934385.1 Cylindrobasidium torrendii FP15055 ss-10
GGCCCAGTTCATCGACTAACAGGAGCCTACACTTCACCTCAATCAATCCTCGTGTAGGATAGTGGTCTGAGACTCTGACCTCTGATCGGATTGTGCACGGCCAAGATAACGTAATGTGGGTCATTGCCTGCTGCGTTCGACGGTTCGATTCAGAGGTCCTCTTGCCACGCGGTGAGGGATAGCTTCATGGGGGGCAGTTCTTTGCGAGTGACTTGGGTAAAGTTGCTCCCTAAGAATGTAGTACCTGGCGACCCGGACTGTTACACATAAACTTGAAGGTTTGAAGTTCGCGGTCAAAGGGCCAAGATCCTGGCTTCAGGTTTTGTTACTTCAATGAAGCGGTTTCGTGACATTCGGGTATCTGCCGTCGACTTTGGTTCATCAATTAGAACGCGCTTTTGTCTCTGGCTCGAGCCTATCGTTCTTTATTATCGCCTTTAAATCCAATTCGCTGCCTCAGCATGCAACTAGTAAATGAGTGGCTTCAAGAAGACTGCTGGCACAATTATAGCGGGAAACATTGGTATTATGCAGTGTCAACAAATGGACCCGTCAGGCCAGGATCTTGGCCCTTGTTCAAAGCTTGCCTAAGGCTATGAGTCTGTATAAGTGGTGGTTAACCCATGTACCGCAAATGCCAAAGGGGCGGACAGAGACTAAGCCGGAATAGGAGGGCAATGGCTACATCCATGTAGGGCTCTCGGGAAGGGTAATTTGTGAACACTTACAGTCTGCTCCATAGAGTTATCGCCGTTGAGTAATTGTAACCTTGATTTTTGAAAAACGGCTGGGACCAATGGATGGGCCAGCGGGATTATGGCTCAAAATGAACTACGCGAGGACGACCGCCGCGCCACATAGCTAACTTAACCATGACATGCTCTCAAGACTCGCGGATCAATCACGCCTACCGGATTCGTTTTGTAAAAAAATTATATTTTCCATTTGATTTTGAGAACCACGGTAGCGATACTACCTGTTCCCAGCGGGCCCTCGAGTTGGGACACACGGTGTGCATATGAGGATATTCACAAGAATCACCCAACAAGAAGTCAACTATTTCTCATTCGTGGAACTGGGCTATGTTTTGTGTCATTGCTGCATGGACTCTGCTGAGTGGCACTATGTGACTATATGGAGAAGGCGCGCCATCAAAACACGATCGAGTAAATTCGCGTCTCTGATCCGCACGACCATGTTCTCCGCCTGCCCACGCGCTGCGACTCGTTTCTCCACTCTTGGACTGACCGCTCGTCGGTTCCTCAGCGCAACCGCGGATTCCGTACAAATACCAGCATCTGCGAATGAAGCAGCGCCGACACCAACACCAGCTTCAAATACTCCCGGAACACTTCCAGCTACGAAGCGCGTCCTAATCAAGGGCATTCCTACGTCTTTCCCTCAGTCAACTCTCCGACGCGTGCTGGAGAAATACGGAACGGTTCTTTCTTATAACCTCATCCCGACGAAGCTTGGGCTGAATGCGTTCGTGGACATGAGCTCGCGGGAAGAGGCAGCAGCACTCATCAAGGCAGAGCGCCTATATTCCAAAGGCGACGGCCTACAGGCTACGCACTACCTCAAAGCCCTACCTTACACGAACCCTGCTACGCCTTCCACTCGCGACGAGACGGTCCCGCCAAGTACGACGGTGTTCTTGCAGAATTTGCCTAGTATCATTCCAGACGACGAGGATGGCCAAAAGCTCTACAAAGCCTTGTTTGATTTGTGTAACCAGTGGGGAGAGGTGCGCCGGATCCGTTGGAAATATGATACAACACTGCAGCAACGCGAGCCGCGCGCCTGGGTTGACTTTGCGTCGAAACAGAGTGCCGCCCAAATGGTGCGTGCGGCATGGTCAGACACAGAGACACCAGAGTTTTATGGGCGGAGAATGACGGTCAATTTCTCACGGGGCAAGAACCAAGCACGGCCGACATGATACATTTTTATTGCTATTACACTCTACACAATCCTATGCTCTGCTCGCGGCAATTTTGGCCTGAGCAGAGTTCACGGTAGCCTTGAGCACGGTGATGACGTTCTCTGGGTCGGAGGCACCGAAGATGGCGGTTCCAGCAACGATGACATTACTACCAGCATGCGCACACTTGTCGATTGTGGATGGACCGACGCCACCATCGACCTCGATGTCCTTCTCCGGGAAGCGTGCGCGAAGCTCGGCGACCTTGGGCACACATTTTTCCAGGAACTTTTGTCCCCCGCGACCTGGTTTAGAAGTGAAGCAGTGTCGCGAGCGAACGAGAGGAAATTGAGCGCACCAGGGTACACGGTCATGACGAGGAGCATGTCTGCTGCGTTTGCAATCTCGTCTGTGATTACAGTCGAGGGTGTATCAGGTGAGATTGCGATACCAGCCTTCATGCTGCGGTTGTGAATGGCATTGATGAGGCTGAGCGGGTCCGCTGTGAACGAGCGATGAGTGTGGTGGAGGCGAGCGAGCGACGGCGCGTACAGGTTGCCTCGTAATGGAAACAGTAGAGCGCGCCGCCGGCATCTGCGATGTCGTCCACCCACTGCGCGGTGGTGTGAGTGAGTAAGCGGTAGGTAACAATGGGGAAAGAGAGTTGCCTTTTCGGGTTCTGCGACCATCATGTGGCAGTCCATGAAGATGTCGGGGATGCCCTTCTTCACACAGGACAGGATGGGCGCGCCTGCGGAGGACGATGGTGAGACAGATCGCAGCTCGACGCTGCGCAGGCCGTACCCATTGTAATATTCGGAACGAAATGGCTATGCATGTCCGGATGAGAATATTGATAACCCTGGCTGTGTTTTGCCTACCCATCCATTACATCTGCTGCGTTTGAGAAAGAAGAAGAGAATGATTTATTTGGGAGGTTTCCTACCCATATGCAGCCATTCAGCGCCGCCTTTGATCATGCGAGTGCATTCTGCGGTGAGCTGGCCAAAGTCGGATGCGAGCACTGACGGCGAGATGATAGCGCGAGGCATGGTTGGCTATTGCTTCCGATCAGCGGCGGCAAAAGTGGGCCCCAAGGCACAGCCATCCGCATGACTGCCGAGATTGAAATGACCCACGCAGGCGTCATTTGGCAGCCTGGAACGACATATATAAAGTCCTCCGGGTTTCGGCCATTTGTCCTCGTCCTTTTTTCGTTTCCCCCCCCAAACAGACCTTCATATTTGTTTCTTATTTTCTTTTACGATGCTCTCCAAGACAATTCTCGTCCTCGGTCTCGCTGCCTCCTCTGCATTCGCCGCCCCAGCCGTGGAGGAACGCCAAAGTAGGTCACAAATGTCTCCCCCACAGTCTCAACTTACATTGGTCTAGTTGACTCGTTCATCACCTCTGTTATCGATGGTGGTACGTCAAATAGCTTGCGTATTCTTCTGTAACTCACCAGCCACCAGTCACCTCTGTCTTCAGCGAGGTAACACATGGCGCGGGCGAGCTTTGGACAGATGTCCAATCTATCGGCGGCTCGGTCTACACTGTTGTCACCAAGGAAGGCGGAGAGGTATGCAGCAGCGCTTCAAACAACCGCGACTTCCGGGCTAACACCTGGTTAACAGGCATTCACTCTCGCGACTTCGGGTGCAGGCCAAGGTGATTTCCTCTTCCAGCGGAATTTTGCAGAGTCTATACTAACCTGGGCACCTAGTTACATCCTGGGGCGGAAGCGTGTACACCGTTGCAACACACAAAGCCGGCGAAGTCTTTACTGAAGTCACTTGTAAGCATAATTTGCCGCCTTGTCTCATCCTCGAGCCAACTCTTCTCTAGCTGCCGCTGGCTCTGTCTATACTGTCGTCACCGAGCAAGGTGGCAGCGCAGTCACTCTCGCAACATCCGGCGCAGGACAGTGAGTATTCCCAATGCTCAATCTGGCCAGGTCTAACACGTTCATAGTGTAACAAGCTTTGGTGGTAGTGTATACACCGTTGCAACTGCGGCTGCTGCGTCTGCCGCGACTGGTGATAACGGAGATGGCGCTCTCTCAACCAGCGCAAACCCCGTCCTCATCGTCACCGCCTTTGGCACAATAATCGGCGGCGCCCTTCTCGGAGCACTCATCACGATCTAGTTTAACCTTTCATCATCTTACGTGACCTATTTATTCTTTGTTCTGCTACTTCCACTTTGGGGAATAGCACTTTATACCGCGACTGCAGCGCCATGTTGTAGTCAAATTCTAAATTC
Organism: Cylindrobasidium torrendii FP15055 ss-10; assembly: GCA_000934385.1. NCBI lineage: Eukaryota > Fungi > Basidiomycota > Agaricomycetes > Agaricales > Physalacriaceae > Cylindrobasidium > Cylindrobasidium torrendii. The sequence continues at coordinate 4,187 of KN880690.1, forward strand.
GAATTCACCACCCATATTTATCAGGTCGTCGTCAACCCAGGCGCGCTTTGTTCCCAAGGCAATCGCGGTCGCGATCTGCGTGCTAAATTCGAAAAGCACCACACTGCCCTATATAAGGCCTGCATGCGCAGCTCGTTGCCTTCCCATCATCGTTTTATTCTCCTCCCTGTCCACTCTCTCACCAACGCTCTTTCACGTATCATGAAGTCATTCACTGCCGCCGTCCTTTTCTTCGCGCTGGCCGCGCAGCAAAGCGCGGTCTCCGCACAAGGTTTGTATAACCTAATTGCCTTCCTGCGTCTACCCAGCTCACAAATGCATCGTAGCAATGGGAGGCGATACCGTCACCTTCGGACATGCTAGCGCTACTTCTTCGGCAGTAGCCTCAGCCTCTTCCTCGGCAGCAGCAGGCGGCGGCATGAGCATCGACACCTCTGCCGCCGTTGCCCAGGCCTCCAGTTACGCTGGTAACTCCCGTGAACTCGTCCCATAGATACTCGACAGCAACTAATGCTGACTATGATTTAGTGTCCTCCAGTGCAGCGACCACTGGAAAGTCTAGTGCGTGTATTTTGAGATTCAACCGCGAGTGAGTGGGAAGCTGATATGCTTTGATAGGTGCAACGGGCGTATCAGGCGCTGCATCTGACAGCGGCACCGTGAGCAGCCCGAACGGCGCGTCCCGCGCTCCCGCGCCTATGTCGCTTCTCATGGGTGCGACAACTGTTGTCGCGGGCATGCTGGTCGGCATTGCTGGAGTTGTTGCAGTTTTGTAATGTGTGGATTTGATTATACCCAATATACCCACCAATGCATGTTGTCTGTCACTCATTGTTTTGAGCGATTGAGCGTGTGAGGGACAGATGAAGATTCGAGAGCTGATCATGAAGCACTGATACTTCGGAGACTCAGTGAATTTTGCTCTTGGACTTTTTGACTTGGAACTTTATGTTGTTCGGGCGGGCAGACAGTCCTTGTCCTCTACATGTTGCAGGTTTCCGTTGCGGCATGGAGGGATCATGTGCGGACAGTAGAACAATTGTATTCCCAGGTAATGACGGACAAAGAGTCTAATCTGCCTCATCCATGTTGCGCTGGATCTGTTGACCGATGGCATGTCAATGGCAAACATTTTTGGGGAACAGGAGACGCACCTCCGGGTTGTAGAACAAGGAGTTGTTGCCCCAGGGGTAGGGAACAATGCGGCGGTTGAGGTAGTCGTAGGCGGGCGGCTGCGGGTACACGCCGTCGTTCTCGTGCTTGCGGTGCTCTATGTGCTCATGGTGGGCCTGCTCGAGGTTGTACACCCATGCGGCGCAGACAGCAACTGTCAGGCATTAAGTATGAGGTCATGGATGGGATGGGGGACTAGGACATACTACCGGGAATGCAGACGAAGTAGCTAATCGGAGCATTAGCATTCGTCAACGAGTGGTTCAAAGCATTCCTACCTGATCTTGCGCCAAAGCTCGGCGGTGTCTGCATTTAGATATCGTCAATAAAGAGGATTGGGAAATTTAATTGAAGACGCACGGCGACCGTGAGCCTCAACAGCTGCAATATCCTTCAGGAAAGCACTCTTCTCAACGGCACCCTCTGCGAGCTCGGAGCGAATGATAGGAGAGTGGGCGACAGCGCTGGCGTAGCCGCGAGCGCGGACGGCAGGGCGGACCGCCGAGGCAATGGTGCGGGAGAGGGACATCGTATAAAGTATAGCAGTGAGCGGGATGGAACGGAAATCTGGGTCCGAATTTATTGTTGTTTGGCACCGCCATCAAAGTCTGGACTGTTGTTGACCGCCATCCTCGGCGCATCTGGAGCCAAGCGTGCACTGATGCTGCTGAAATTCAACTTTCATAGTTTTACGTGGTGCAATGGGCCCAGCGTTCGCACTGTGCGCCAGGATGTGCCGTCTGGCCTCCCGATCAGGCAGTCCCCGAATCCCGACGCCCGACGCTTATGGCATCAATGATATCGGAAAATGCCGATCGAGAGCACGCGTAATCGCAGGACGCGTCACCTGCGATATACTTTAGTTTGTCCTCCATGGTCGTCCGTTCCCAATCCTCTGCCGCCGGTGTGCTGGCCCTACTTTCAGAGCCAGATGCAATCTTCAAGCAACACGCCTTGAAGGCACTCAACCCACTGGTTCCACGGTTTTGGGCAGAGATCTCTGAGCACATTGCGCTTATGTGCGTACCAACTCTAGTTTCGCGTTATACACTACTCATATTCGTGTGCAGTGAATCTTTATACGAAAGCGATGATCTGCCAAAGGATGCACGCGACGCGGCGGCTCTACTTGCTAGCAAAGTGTACTACTACCTCGGAGAGTATGACGAATCCCTTTCGTTTGCACTTGGTGCTGGAAGCGCATTCGAAGCTGAAGCTCGCGCATCCGGATCAGAGGAGTATGTGGAAACTGTTGTCTGTACGTACTCACATCTTCCTTGCGTTCTTGCCTCATCGTTCACAGCCAAGGCCATCGACCGCTACATTGCACTTCGCGTCACCGAGCCAGCTGGTGGCAAGCAAGAATCTGTCGACCCACGTCTTCAAACTATCGTTGAGGGTATATTCCAAAGATGCATAGAGGATGGCGAATTCAAACAAGTGCGTGACACCTCTGCAACTGTGAATTAGAACTAATCAAGTATAGGCCATTGGTATTGCCCTCGAGTCGCGTCGGTTGGACATTATCTCTGGCATCTACAGCCACACAAACGATATCACGATGCTCACATATGCGATGGAAGCAGTGGTTGACACTGGCTTCTCCCTCATTTACCGCGACCAGGTCCTCCGCTTCGTCTTCCCGCTTCTACCCAAGATCAACACGAAGGATGGCGCGGCGCACCTTCACACTATCACACGCATTCTCATTACTCTTTCGGACTCGTCTCTCACTACACCACTCCTCACTTCTCTTGTACCGCAAAACATCCTCTTGGCATATCAATTGGCTTTCGACTTGGTTGAGGGTGGTGCTCGCGACTACTTGGACACAATACGTAGTGAACTCCCTGAAGGCGATTCAGTACGCTGGCTCATGGATTGTGAGGCTCATTGCTAAATTTGCACAGAATTCGAAGCCAGTTTACGACAAGATACGCAGCATCCTCACAGGGCAAGAGTCGGTCAAGCTCTATCTTGAATTCCTGAAGCGCAACAACCAGACCGATCTTCTCATTCTCAAGAACACCAAAGTTTGTCCTTTTTGGTTGTGGGTCATTCCATTACTGACCCGGTCTGCAGGATGTGCTCGAGTCGCGTTCCTCGATATACCACACGGCACTCACTCTACAGAATGCCTTCATGCATTCCGGCACCACCTCCGACCAATTCCTGCGGGATAACTTGGAGTGGCTTGGTCTTGCATCAAACTGGTCGAAATTCTCCGCAACAGCTGGCCTCGGTGTCATTCACAAGGGTTTCTTCGAGCAGGGCATGAACATTCTTGGGCCTTACCTCCCCTCCGGCCAGGGTGAAAGCTCGATGCAGGGTGCGGCCTATTCTGAAGGAGGCGCTCTGTATGCTCTCGGTCTCATGAGCGCCGGATGTGGAAGCTCTGTTAGTGACTACCTCCGCGACACCCTCAAGAGCGCACAGGGCGAAGTCGTTCAGCACGGTGCGGCCCTCGGTCTTGGAATTGCGGCTATGGGTTCGAAAAACTTGGACTACTTCGAGGAGCTCAAGACAGTGCTCTTTACAGACTCCGCCATTGCTGGCGAGGGAGCAGGTTATGCGATGGGTCTTGTCATGTTAGGTACGGCGGCGGCGGATCCCGTGCACGAGATGTTGGCATACGCGCGCGAGACAAACCATGAGAAGATCATTCGTGGTCTGGCAATTGGTGTTGCCTTTGTGTACTATGGAAGACAAGAACAGGCAGATAGCACTGTGAAATTATTGTTGTCCGAGAAGGTCAGTTGGGCCCACAGCTCAATACATTCTCGTGCTCATCTCTTGCCAGGACTCTATCCTCCGTTACGGTGGTGTCTATACTCTCGCCCTTGCGTACGCTGGCACTGCCAACAACGACGCTGTCCGCCAACTCTTGCACATCGCTGTCTCTGATGTATCCGACGATGTGCGCCGTGCTGCAGTGACTGCGCTTGCTTTCCTGCTCTTCAAGAATCCCGGACAGGTGCCACGCATAGTCCAGCTTCTTAGCGAGAGCTACAACCCACACGTCCGCTGTGGTGCAACTCTGGCTCTCGGCATTGCCTGTGCTGGTACTGGTCTTCAGGTGCGTCCTCTTGACCCCCTGGATTTCATTGATTTTGACCTTGCACAAAGGATGCTGTCGAAATCCTTGAGCCCATGACCAAGGATAGCGTAGACTTTGTCCGCCAAGGTGCATTTGTCGCCCTCGGTATGATCCTCGTCGAACAATCCGAGGCGGCGGCGCCGTCGTTGGCATCGACTCGCGCGCTTTACTCCAAGGTTGTCAGCGACAAGCATGAGGACCCTGTCGCGCGGTTCGGTGCTGCTATGGGCCAGGGTTTGATTGATGCGGGTGGTAGGAATGTCACTATCAGCCTGCTCAGCCGCGCAGGCAGCAAGAACACGAATGCCATTGTGGGTATGGTGTTGTTCTGTCAGTTCTGGTATTGGTATCCTTTGGCACATTGTGCGTGCCTGGCCTTTGAGCCTACTGGTATCATCGGTTTGGACGCGAACCTCAAGGTCAGTGCGAGTCATGCTTGCAAAATATATTTTCTCATGTCGGTCTAGGTTCCCAAATTTGATGTCACGTCGAATGCGAAGCCGAGCTTGTTCGCGTACCCTGCGACGACGAAGGTGCAGAAGAAGGAGACAGTAGCAAAAGTTGCGACTGCCGTCCTTTCGACTACTGCAAAGGTCAAAGCCCGCGAGAAGCGCAAGGCGGAGTCCGAGGGCATGGATGTCGATGATACCAAGAAAGACGAGCCCGCTGATGTCGAGATGAAGTCTGAGGAAAAGGCTGGCGACATTTCACCTATCACTGGCACTATTTCCAACCTCCCTGAGGAGACTTCAGCAAAGCCGAAGCGAAAGTCCGAGCCGTCGTTCGAGATGCTGGCCAATTTCTCCCGTGTCACACCCGCGCAGTTTGCGTACATCTCGTTCCCCAGCGATAGCAGGTACCAGCCTGTGCGTTCGGTATCGAGCAAGCCTGCGGCGAAGGCCGGCAAGAGCAAGATCTTGGCGCAATCGACGGGCAAGGCTACGGGTGGAGGTGGTATCTTGTTGTTGGCGGACTTGAGGCCTGAAGATGAGGCGGAGTTCATTGATTTGTCGCCGCCGCCAGCTGCTCCTGCTGCCGAGGCACCGGCCCCATCGAATGCGAATGCGACGCCGACGGGTCCTCACATTGCACTTGATGACAGTGCACCGGAGGCTGACACTCCTGCTGCTTTTGAGGTACGTCTCTATGTGAGTTTATGTTGCAGGATGTTGATTGTTTTCTTCAGTATCCGTTTGGAAGTGATTAGATTGAGAGGATATAAGGAAGACAAGCAAGTACATATATGTCTGCAAATGCAATGTAATAAGCTATCTGTGGGAACCGTCCCGATGAATGACTTCAACAGAAGAATTCGAAGCAGGATGCAGGAACGATGAAAGAATCCAAGTGGTCATGCAATAGCAATGATTCTTTCGTGGGTCCAGCCCGACTGTTGGGTTCTGCGCCTCCTATGCCGCGTCAAAGTTATGGTCGACGAGGGTCCCCAAGAGGTTGGTATCTTGTGCATCGTCGGAGACATACCTACCCGTATCGTCGCTTTGCCTCGCTGTTTCCCGGTGGCCCGAGACTTTTGGCAGTCTTTTGCGCAACTTTGGTGTTGTCTATTGCCACCGTCAAGGTACGCCCAGCATTTTAGACCCAATGCAAGATTGGTATAGGCATTTTTCGGACCTGGTCACACCCCCATATGCCCCACACGGCTGGGGAAGTGGGGCAGCTAGGAGGGGAAAGGAGGGGAAATTTGCTATAGACTCGAGTGCCCTTGCTTGGCAGATGTGTGTATAAAACTGACGAGCGCGGGATGGATGGTCCCGGACTCTCTTTCCTTCTCCTCCTTGACCATGTCCTCCGGAACAGAGCCACTCGAAATGGACAAGCACGACGAAATCCATGAGGAGGTGGTTGTCGACCGTAATGCTCGATTCGGAGGCTTGGAGGCGCGGAAGAAGCTGGAGAAACGATTGCTGTGGAAGGTGGACGCGCGGATGAGTATCCTGCTTGTGATCTATATCTTGAATTATGTGCGTACCCCCCTTCGCCGTTGCGGCTGGTCAAACCCTTGCTGACTCCCTATCCAGATTGATCGCAATAATGCGGCGTGAGTTCGATGGGAGGCTCGATGTCGCTTTGTTATTGACATGCTCTCCGCAGTGCTGCTCGTTTGAAAGGATTCGAGGACGACCTCAAACTGGAGAAAGATGAATTCCCCACGATCCTGTCCATTCTCTATGTCGGGTACGCCGATAGCATCCTCGGTCCTCATGGAGGGGTAGTCTGCTGACCGCCCCCGTCAAGGTACATCCTCATGCAAGTACCCAGTAACATGCTCCTGAACAAAATCGGACGGCCATCTCTTTATATCCCTGCGTGTATGCTTGTATGGGGTACGATTTCGGTGTTGACCGGTATCACGACGAACTTTGTCGGCGCGCTCTTGACGCGCTTCTTCCTCGGATTTGTGGAAGCGGCTTTCCTCCCCGGTGCACTTTTCCTGATTTCAAAGGTGCGGTTCGCACGATTCTGCCTTCCGACGAGGTCAGCTGAGATTGCTTGTAGTGGTACAAACGAGAAGAACTTGGTCTTCGAAATGCCCTTTTATTCTGTGGAAACATTATCAGCAATGCGTTCGGCTCTCTCATCGCGTCTGGCATTCTCAGCAACATGGAAGGAAAACTCGGACACCGCGCGTGGAGATGGCTTTTCTACATCGAGGGCGCACTCACCATGGCTGTCGCCGTCCTCGCCATCTTCGTCTTGCCGGACTTCCCTAGCACGAGCAGATGGCTTACAGAGGACGAGAAGGCGCTAGCCATACTTCGCATGGAGGAGGACGTTGGTGTTGCGGACGACAAGAAGAAAGAAGAACAAACTGGCGCATGGCAGGGCTTGAAGATGGCCGTACTCGATTGGCGAGTGTGGTGGATGGCAATGTCGCTGACATCCATCGTCATTTCGCTCTCCTTCAATGCTTTCTTCCCTACGCTCACAGCCACATTGGGATATGGACCCACGGAAACGCTCTTGCTATGCGCACCTCCATGGATTTTCTCGACAATTGTTTGCTTCTGCTTGGCTCGGTAAGTTGGAAAAACTACACGCTGCGAGGTGTCGTGCTCACCTGCGAACCTTTCAGACACTCGGACAAGACGCAAGACCGCTTCTTCCACATCGCAGGCGCATACGTCGTCGGTATCGTCGGCTTTGTCATCGCGATCTCAACAATGAACACCGCGGCGCGCTACGTCTCCCTATTTCTCATGGCATCGATGTATTCGGGCTTCATCGTCTTCTACGCTTGGATATCCAACTCTTTCCCCCGACCGACAGAGAAGCGTGCCGTAGTGCTCGCCCTTACAAACGCTTTCTCCCAGCTTGGCAACGTTGCTGGGTCGTACATTTGGTCGAAGCAATGGGGTCCAACGTACCGCTACTCGTACGGGATATGCATCGCAACGGCCGGTCTGGCGTTGGTGATGTGCTTTGCTTTCCGTATGGAGCTCCAGCGTCAAAACAAGAAACTCGAAAGGGAGGAGGAGCAAGAGGACATCGACGGCATTGAGCCCGAAAGAGAGGTGGCTCGGGGGTTCCGGTACATACTATAATTCATGTTTATCAGTAACAAACTATGCCTCCAAATTTGTACTAGTTGTAAGCCCAGCCGTGTCGACATCAGAGGCGCCTTCGAAAGGGGTTATAAGTAAGAGGGGTTAGCGATCGATCCACTTTAACATTGCCCGGAAGTGGCGCAGTGGCACTGGTACGTGCGAGGCCGGTATAAGATCCAACACAAGACAAAAGGACTGAATTTTCGCGAGTCAAAGGCTCTGCTACCTATCACGACACATCCTAAGGTAATACGCGGTGAGCAGCCGACGCCCCTTCCGATGTAGTCCCTATACCTCCGGGCTATACCTACTAAGGGGCCCAGGAATTATCCCTATCATCCCACACGTAGGGAAGTGGTAGGGGGCCGCACAGGTCTCCGATTGACATAACCAAGCGAAGTAGCCTGGTTCAATCCTGAGTAACCTCTCCTACCACTCAGTTGCGAGTACTTACGAGCGGAACATTTAAGGTCCTTGCGAGCGGTTCACAGCCGCTCCCTGGGATGGTGGCGACTATATCAGTACCTGGGGCTCGAACTGTTGCGTGAAATGGATGCCTGGGGGTGGCTGTCCATTTTGCTGTTTTCTTGCAGTTCCAGATTTTTTATATCACCCATGCTGGGTGACGGGTGCCAGAATTCAAATCGTGGGCCCCTCATCCTGAGCGTTTGAGCACTTGAGTATTGGCGACAATCGAAAGCCGACGGCAACTACCGAGTGGCACGTCCGCCTTTCTTCGTAAGTTACCTATGTAACAATATGCTGCCTTTGAGTATATCTGCAGACTGAAGTCGAGGTTCGCATTATTGAAATTATCCGTTTGAGTTTAGCACATACACGACTTGATGTCTTTGTTGTTTTCGGAGATGCTTTCAATATGGAACACTGGATACTAGTACTTGCGCACGGCAGACTCTTTCTTCTCCCAAGCACTCTCGTGAGGACCCCGACGTGATTTGTGTTCTTACAGATTTTATGTATTTAACCAGTGCGCTTGCGTACGCACACAGCGTGTGAAAGATGGAAGATACATGGTCTGTGTATTAAGAACGATGATTACCGCACCGTGGATCAATCCACCTTCCAGTCCTTGGTAATAATATCGTCCTCGTTACTAACGAAGAGCTCGAGGCTCCAAAGGAAAAGCATAAAAAAGATGTTGAACCATCGCCACCACACTTGGGATGAGTGTTCTAGCACTGTGGTTTGTGAGCACATTTGTCAAGACAAGGCGAAGAAAGAAGCACCCACGTAAGAGATGTGAATACACGGTTACAAAAATCAATTGCCGATAGGTTAACAGAATGTGCGTGAGGTTCTTCGTCGGGCGGTCCTCCCAGCCATTATCCACCCCGCGTTCGTGCTCCCAGCTATCCGCGCCAATGCCTGGCAGAATCTTGGATGCGAATTGGAGGACGCCGAGCCGATAGAGCAGAGCGACCAGAACCGGCTTCGGAAGCGTGTTCTTGACGAAACTGATGAGCGTCTCCAGATAGGGTAGGAATGTTGATATGCCGCTTATGGGGAGCAGGGGGACACTGCAAAGAGACGTCAGTCAGCCACAGGAGTGTGCGCGTTTGGCGGAGGGAATGATGATGCATACAATGAGGAGGAAGGGCCTGAGTATGACACCGGGTCAAAGCCACAGAGCCAGACGTTGAATGCGATGACTGTGGCCATGCCAGAGGTCTCTATGATGTTCGTGCGTCGTAAAACGAATCCAATGAAGGTAATGAAAAGAAGCGCTGTGATGGCTACGCCGAGAAAAGTGGATGACAACGGGGATGCTGCTGCTGCTGGGTATGACTGTGGATGGGCGGAGGGTTCGACGTTAGCGAAAACATGTTCGGAATGCGCAACGAGCACGCACAATTATGATCCAATAGGCCGATCCAACGTATGCTATCGCGGAAACGATGAGCAAAAGGAACTGATACACCTCTCCTTCCTCGACGATGTCTTTTGCGTATTGGCCGAGTCTTTGGGAGACGATCAGGCTTGAGAGTCCCTCCATTGCGATAAAGAGCGGTCCAAGGTAGGTGAGAATAGTCCCCCAGACGGACGTAGCACTGAGGAGCCAGGGTTGGGCCGTTGAAGAGAACGCGTTGAAGCAGACGAGGAGCAGAAATGGGTGCATTGGGACCTGAAGGAATGACAGTGCGGGGGATCCCCAGAAGAGAACCATTGTGCCATGGATGAGTGCGTGTGTGGACAACAGCAGCGACAAGAGCAGACAGGCGGACTTGGACAGCGTCACCAGCGTCAATGGAAGGAAGATGAGGATCTGTAGGACCGTGGACAGCCTGCAGAAGTAGTTAGACTCGGAAAGGCCACGTTTTGGACGGCAAAAAACGAGTGTTTGAGTGGACAAGACGTACCGCGCGGTGTGGGAGACGGCGCTCCAGAGAAGCCAGGGATTCATAGCCATGATTTGGATCCCGACGCCGCGCCAGTCTAGGTGTGCATACCAGCGATAGTGGTCGTCGGAGGCAGAGAGCTGAGTGTGCCCAATCCGGATGACGCGCGATCGAACCTTGCCCTTCGTCCTTTTCGCTCCTCCTAGTACGTATTACACCCTGTCAGCACCCTGTGGTGTCAAAGATGATCTACTTTTCCTGGCCTTCCGACCAGATTATCTCGCAGAAATCTAAGAATGCTCGATACGCCTCCAAACAGTGGTCTGAGTGCTACTATTTGTTTACGGATTGCCCAATTGACCTTTCAATCTCAACCCGAGGACACGATGCATGAGGGGCGGAAACCAGGATTGTTGTAAAAGAGCGTTGCACAAGTAGCTTGGAGTTGCGAGAATGTAGCAGTCAAATACATTCACTCAGAGAAAACACACAACCTGATCAAGACACAGCACAGCAGAGTTCATCTAACTAGCAAAGACAACCAATGGCAATATAAGTAATGGTACATAGCTTGCCAAATATCAAAGGCGCGGAATCAAAGGGCCATCATTACCGCTCGCTCACGGCGAGCATTCACTAATACGACGTTGAGTTGCTTAGATAAATGCCGATTCATGGCCTTATGCCAGGAACTCGCTGAATGCCATGGAATCTACGTACCCAACATCAGCGCTGGCACGCCACGGAAGATGCCCCACGCACCTTGCTCTCCAGTCCAGCTGCCAGATGCTGTTGGGATGTGCTGGGATCGATAATCCACTGGATACGACACCATGCCTCCGCATATCGATTCTCCGCTTCCGTGAACCTGTACATCACTTTCTGGGTGCCAACGCTTTTTGCCTGGCTTTCAGGAGGAGGCTTTGGCCATTTGAGGTCGACTGCCCATGGAGGAAGGGGAAGATTCGCAGTGTCGTTGGTTCGGGCCACTTGAACAGAAGTTGATGCGATGCTAGTCGACTCCTCTGTACCAGCACACCCACCCGGAGATGGCCTCAAGGCAGAAATAGGAAGGCGCGGCTTCTTGACGGCAGGAACTATAGAGCTAAAGGTGTTCGACGACGCAGAAGCTACCCTTCTGTTGTGCTCCACGCGCGCCTCCCGCGCAATAGTCGTCAACGTGTGATCTTCGGATGGACGAAATTTCGTTTTCCATCCTGACAGGCTATGATGAGGCAACTATGCATGATATATGAGCGTTGTGTACCAGCATGTAATCAGTACCAACGTACCACATCAGCTATGTGTTGTAGAATTGTGTTGGCGTCGATATCCGGATCTACAATCCAACACGCCCGGCACAGGTCGTACGCGTACTTCAGTTCGGCATCGGTGTAGAAAAATTGGCCAGGGTTTCTTGTGTGCTGTACGCGCTGTTCGGTGCCAGGCGGATCGGGGAAGAAAACATCCTCGGCCCACACAGGTAAATTGTGCGTGTCTGGTATAGTGTGCATGGTGGATGCTGGGCGTTTAACGACTTGACGCTGTACATGGGAGCTTGTACTATCAAGCTTGGGGGGCATGTGTTCAATGCTCTTGTCGACAGATGACGGATCGATACCGCGCTCTCCTTGCTGTCTGAGCGCGTTCTCCTTCCTTGCCAAGCGCTGGATTTCTTTGAACCTGTCCCTCTGTGGCCCTGGTTGTTTTTGGCCCATTCGGTTGGCCCATGACTTTGCTGAATGTCGATGAGGCTTCTAACGCATTGGTATGAATGCGGCCACGAATAGATGGAAACTGTACTACTCACCTCTCCGGCCAACTCCTCAGCAATGCTTCCCACAGTTCTCGAAGGGTCAAGCGTCCAAGAAATTCGACAGTAGTCCTCCGCCCACTCAATCTCTGCGTCGGTAAATTTGTGTCTGGTACTACCATGCCGAATGGGCGACGCAGAATGAAGAGGAGGTAAAGCGAGGCCGTCTCTGCCGGCGATTGAAGAAGTCGCAACCTTCGAGGACATCAGAATCCTCTTAGAACGCTGTCTGGTTGTGCAGTCTGCGGTTTCCTCGCTTGAGTCGGCTTCTTCGTCGCCAAAGACTTCCTGGGTCTCCTTGTCCTGTACATCCAACTCATTTTCGTCCTCGTCCTCGTCCTCGTCGTCACAAATCGGCTTCTCTGCGATGTGAACTTTCGACGTGTTCGGTTTCTGCGGCGCATCCAAGCTCGCCTTTCTTGCGCAACCTCGAGTCCAGAATCCCCCACTCAACGGCTTTGCTCCGGGGACTCGGTGGAAATATTCGTCAGGCTCATAGCGAGTGTTGTCCTCAATACAGTCTTCGATCCATTGTTTCTTGATAATGGGTACGTTCTGCTGCATTGCTTGGAGGATATGCTCCCCGCATTGTGCAACCTTGGTCTCGGCGACCGGAAGAACGACAAGGTCTGCTTGGTTGATGTATGCAATCACTGTTCCGCCGTTCGACTGCAATGACCTATTAGCAATAAGAAAACAGAGCGTAGTGAGTGGCACACTTCAATCGCCTTCAGTGTCTGGGTACGGTTTCCGACATCGCGGTGTACAAAAAATGAGAGACGTTGACCGTTCCGAGTGAAAATCTTCGCGGCTTCCTGTCCGCGCGCCCGTTGGGCACGGAAGCTTGCAGAAGAAGGTTTCGGGGAGACAGGACTCTCTGGCGTGCAATGCGGTATATCGACCTCCTTCTGTGGGTCCCCAATGGCAGGTTCCGAAGTCGAGTCCGATGTGCTACTAACACTATGAGAAGAAGTAAGCGGTGTTGCCACCACAGGTTGCTGAGAAGTAGGCGTCGGATTCCCTGCAACAACTGCGGCGTACAAGGCTTGAAAGTATTGCTGTGCTTGAGGATTTGCGTTTATGAACGCAGCAGCAGTGGTAGGATCCATTTGTGGGGGCATGGGGATAGGCATGGGAACTGCAAAGGGCATGGGATTCATGGGTATCTGGAAAGCTGGAGAACTAGAGAAAGCCTGAGGATGCACGAAATTACAATTTGGGAGATATGTTGAAGAGCTGTTTAGCATGAGAGGATTCGGGTTAGTTGAGGGGGTCAGAGGAAGCTGGGGCATAGAGAAAGGAAAGAGGCTATGGCTGGATTGGGGGCTTGGGACAGATGGTTTTGGGGGCGCACTTGGCCGGTCACTGGGATGGGCGGTCAGTTGACCGAGCGACCGTAGAAAATTCCCACGTACGGTGTTGCGCTGGGTTCAGAGCTTAGAACTTGCCATCCTCCCCAATTATCCGCTGCATTCAGAAACTTATCTTCCTGGCGGCACACGTCAAGCCAAATCGACTTGAGCACGACCTTGCTGCCTTCCCATATACGTGCCACTTCGCGCCCTTGCCGACTGTTTGCGTCGACGAGTAGGATGTCGGCAGAAGCCGTGTCCGCTGTCACGGTACCGCCGTTCGTCTGAAGTAACTACATGTCAGTAGAGAAATTTATCAGGCAAAAGATTGACGAAGAACAAACTTCGATGAACTCGCAACAGTCCTCGCGCTCCGCAACGTTCTCTGCAATCCAGATAGTTGTAGGCACACCGGATGCGGTGTGAAATCGCATATTAGAGCTCTTGAAAGAGTAGAATTAGTGTTGTGAGCGCCTGTTGGCTGTGATAGTCAAGAAGTAACCTTGCGGATTGACGGATGTGCTTTGAGCTCGATCGCTACGATCAAAAGCGGCATCAGTTCTGATTACCTAGCGCCATTGTCACTGTGCCACTGGCGGTGTACACTGTAGGTACCCCCTCCCTATTCGGCCGCCTTTCAAAGTCTGCCTGAAGAATTCAATCAGCATTGTATCTATGAGTACATTTGCATGAAAGTCGCGGTGTGTCGGGAATGTCCCTGCTGTTCTTGCTTCATGTTTCTCAATAGCCTCTCCCTTCGATGCCAAAAAACACCATGAAGCATACTGCTCGAAGAAACAGACACTATACTGGCCCTTCATGCAGGCTCATGGCTAAGAATGCCACCGACTCTTTCGCGGGTGCAGTGACACGAGTGACGAGCGGGGACGGCTTGGAATGAGTACCACCAGTCAAATACATATCAAATTACATTCACTCAGAGAAAGCACACGACCTAAACAAAGGCACAGCACAGCAGTGTTCATCTAACTATAGTAACTATAGCGAAGGCAACCAATGGATATATTTAAAGAATGGTACATAGCATGCCACATATCGGATGCGTGAAATCAAAGGGCCATCCTTGCCTCTCGCTCACGACGAGCATCGGCTAAGATGTTACTGAGATTCTCGGACAAATGTCGACGAAGGGCCTTCTTCCAAGAAACCGCCGAGTGCCATGGAACCTATGCACCCAACATCAGCGTTTGTACGCTACGAAAAATGTCCTGTGCACCTTTTTCTCTAGTTCAGCTGCGAGATGCGACCGGAGTGTGTCAGGATCAATAATCCACTGGATACGACACCATGCTTCCGCAAATCGAAGTTCCTCTTCTGTATACTTGTAGCTCACTTGATAGGTGCCAACGCTTGAGGCCTGGCTTTTTGGAGGAGGTGTTGGCCATACCAAGTCGGCTGCCCATTGGGGAAGGGGAGGATTCGCAGTGTCGTTTGGTGTTTGCAGGGCAGAAGTTGAAGCGATGCTAGTCGATTCCACAGTACCAGCATGACTGCCAGACGTCCCGGGAACAGACATAGAGAGGCGCGGCTTCTTGACAGTGGGCAAGATCGTGTTCAGCGGCGCAGCATCTACCCTCTTGTTGTGCTCCGCGCGCGCCTCCCGCGCGATAGTCGCCAACGTGTGATCTTCGGGCGGACGAAGTTTTGCTTTCCATGCTGGCAGGCTGTGGTGAGGTAACTGTGCTCGATGTCAGTATCGTGTCCTAAGATAAATTTGGTGCCAACGTACCACCTCAGCTACGTGTTGTATGATTGTGTTTGCATCAATATCTGGGTCTACAATCCAACACGCTCGGCACAGGTCGTATGCGTACTTGAGCTCGTCGTAGGTATAGAAAAATTGAGTAGGGTTTGAGTGCCGTACGCGTTGTTCAGGGCCAGGCGGAGTAGGGAAGACAACATCCTTAGCCCAAACAGGTAAGTTGCTTGTGTCTGGCATGGCGGATGCTGGGCGTTTAACGACTGGATGGTGGACATGCGAACTTGCAGTATCAGGCTTCGGGATCACAGGTTCATTACTCTTGTTCAAAGGAGACGGATCGACACTAGTCTTTCCTTGCTGTCTAAGCGCGTGCTCCTGACTCGCCAGACGCTGGATTTCGTATAACTTGTCCCCTTGTAGCCTTAATTCTTTCCGGTTCATTCGGCTGGCCCATGACTTTGCCGAATGATGAGGCACCTGAATAGACAGTATGAATACGGCCACGACTACGTTCACGCTGTGTTGCTCACCTTGTCGGCCAACTCTGCTGCAATGGTTTTTATAGGTGTTGAAGGGTCAAGTGTCCAACGAATTCGGCAGTATTCTTCCGCCCACTCAATCTCTGCATCGCAGAATTTGTATCCGCCATTTTGCGGGATGGGCGTCGCAGGAGGAGGATCAGGTAAAACGAGGTCGTCTCTGCTAGCCGTTGAAGGATTTAAACCCTTCCAGGACGTCGGAATTCTTATAGAGCGCTCTCTTGCAGTACTACTTGCAGGTTTCTCGCGCGATTCGTCCCCTTTGTCGAGGTCGGAAGCCTCCTGGGCCTCCTTGTCCTGCGCATCCAACTCGTCTTCATCCTCTTCATCCTCTTCATCCCACGTCGGCTTCTTCGCGAACTTGATTTCTGGCGTATGGGGCTGAGGCGAGGCGCCGAATTTTGCCTTTCTCGCGCGAGCTCGAGACCAAAATCCATCGCCCAACGGCTTCGCTCCGGGAACTGAGTGGAAGTACTCGCTAGGTTCATATTGAGTGTTGTCCTCGGCGCAATCTTCGATCCACTGTTTCTTGATGATGGGCACATCGTGCTGCATTGCCTGAAGTATATGCTCCCCGCATTGGGCAACTTTGGTGTCGGCGACCGGAAGAACAACAAGGTCTGCGTCGTCGATGGATGTGGCGACTGTGCCGCCATTTGTCTTCAATTGAATATTAGCAGGAAGAATCAGAGAATAATGTACGGCGCACTTGAATTGTCGTGAGCGTCTGGGTACGATTTCCGACGTCACGGTGGACAAAGAACGAAAGACGTTGGCCGTTCCGAGTGAAGATCTGCGCAGCTTTCTGTCCGAGTGTGCGACGGGCGAAACCTGGACGAGGTTGTCTTGAAGCGGCCGGCTTCTCTGGCGTGCGCTGCGGTGTAGCGAGCCCCGTCTGAGGGTCCCTAAGGGAGGATCCTGGAGTCCGGTCTGATTCGTTGTCTACTGCTTTGCTGCCAGCGTTGGACGGTGTTGTTAGCGCAGATTGTTGAGGAATAAGCGCTGGATTTCCTGCAACGACTGCGGCGGAAAGGACTTGAAAGTATTGCTGGGCTTGGGGATTTGCGTTTATGAACGCAGCAAAGGTAGCAGGATCCATTTGTGAGGTAGGTTGTACGGGCATGGGCATAGGAATCGCAAAGGGCATAGAATTCATGGGTAACTGCAACGCTCCAGAACTAGAGAGAAGTTGAGGATGCATGCCAGTGGAATTGGCGGGACGCGTTGAAGGACTATTTGACATAGGATTCGAGTTTGACGATGGGACCTGGGGCATAGAGAAAGGAAAGAGGTTCTGAATAGACAGGGAATTTGAGACAGATGGTCTTCGAGGCGAATTTGACCGGTCGCTGGGGTGGGCGGTCAGTTGAGCGCGCGACCCTGCACAATTCTCACGTACAGTGTTGCGCTGGGTTCAGAGCTTAGAACTTGCCATCCTCCCCAATTATCCACTGCATTCAGAAACTTATCTTCCTGGCGGCACACGTCAAGCCAAATCGACTTGAGGACGACCTTTCTGCCTTCCCATTCACGCGCTAGCTCGCGCCCTTGCAGACTGTTTGCGTCGACGAGTAGGACATCGGCGAAAATTGTGTTCGTCGTCACTTTTCCACCATTTGTCTGGAGTGACATGTAAATGAACACGGTACTCATCAGGAGAAGGGAGTTTTTCAAAGAAACGAACCTCGATAAACTCGCAGTAGTCCTCGCGCTCTGCGACATTCTCTGCAATCCAAATAGTTGTAGGCCCGCCAGATGCGGTATAGAATCGCATTTTAAGTCTGTGAAAGAGTAGAATGAGTGTTGCCAGCGCGTGTTGGCCGTGATAGTCGAGAAGTAACTTTGCGGATTTAGGGGGATGCTTTGTACTTTTACCTCGATCGCAATGATCAAAAGCGGCATCAGTAATGATTGTGCCACTTGCCGTGTACATTGTAGGTATACCCTCCCAATCGGGTCGCCTTTCAAAGCCTGGATGAACAGTTAAAACAGCTCTTTATCTATGAGTACATTGGCGTGATATCGTGTCATGGTTGTGAACAGCTATGGGTCACGGTGTGTCGGAAATGTCCCAGCTATCCTTGCCTCTCGTTCCTTGATAGCCTCTTTTTTCAATGCCAAAAAATCACCGTGATACTTTCTAATAGAAGGAGGAGACACTATACTGGTCCTCCACGAAGACCCGGTATGCCACGGTATCTGGTAGGCGTCTTCAGCTCATTTTATCGAGGGATACAGAATGCAAACGTACCAATTTTCCCAATTTAGACGACATAGCTTTCCGAGAGATGTTGGGCTCAAGTATCCACGTAGTCCGTGCCCATTCCTCTGCAAAAGAAAGTTCGTCGTCTGTGTACGCGAACTTATTGGGGCTGCGCTCATCTGCCTGACTCCTTGGCGGGGGTTTAGGCCAGACAAGATCTTCTGCCCACGGAGGGAGGGCCTTTTGCGAGGAGGTCTTAGAGCTTGCAGTTTGCATACTTGCGGGTTCCAGTGTAGATGTCGTCCCTCCCGGCCTGGACCTTTTGGCCGCGCGCTTGGCAGAGGCACCCTCCGTGACGAGGCCGTCCGTTCTCCTCTTGTGTTCCAAGACTGCCCTCATTGAAATAGCGTTGAACAACGGTTCGTATGACTTGAGTTTCGTCAACCACCCATTGAAGTTGTGTTGTGGCATCTGCATTTCACCTGCAGTTAGCGTGACTCCGTATACGCATTGCAGATGGCGTACCTCGGCTGCAAGCTGTTCGCAAATAGGCTGGAGATCGATATCAGGGTCGACGGTCCAGTACACCAGACAAAGCTGCTCAGCGTATTCCATTTCTTCGGTCGTATACAGGAGTGTTTTTGGCCACTGAACAGGCTCCCGAGGCGAGGGCAGTGTAGGGAAGGTCAGGTCGCTAGCCCAAGGAGGCAGTCGATCCTTAGACGGCAGTGGGTGTAGGTCGGAATGAGAACGTTTGAGACCTCGTGTAGAAGAAAGTGTTGATGTGCTTTTGTTGCGTGTTGTTGGCTCAGGCGACATACCGTGCTGAGGTCTGGTTTTGCGTAGTTGTTGATGGCGCTCTTCGGGCTCCTCATGGGTATCATCGTCGGTAGAGGAGTCACAATCGTCGCTTGGGCTCTCTGAGAGGGACGGGCTCTTCAGAGTGGTCCTTTGAATGGCTAACTGACGTGCGGCCTGAAAGCCATCTGGCCTGTTCATTCGGTATGCCCAAGAGGCTGCGCTGTGGTGGGGTACCTAAAGTTCGATGAATATGTAATAAACATGAATGGAATGTAAACCAACTAGTTTTTCCAATGCTTTCGACAAAGTGCCCTCGCCGGTCGAAGAATTCATAATCCATCGGACACGACAATACTCCACAGCGTATTCAAGTTCTTGAGGTGTAAAGGCATAGAACCCACCACGTCTAAATAGAACGGGTTCTAAATGTGGTAGCTTCGGAAGGGCAAGGTGCTTCCGTTTCTGGGATGGCTCAGCCGAAGGGCTTGCAACATCGCTGGCGGAACCGTTGAAATCCTCAGTCGGGTCCGTTGTTGAAATGGCCTCTTGCTCCTCCTCAGTGTCCGAGTCCGAATAATGTCCTACGGTTCTTGCTTTCCCCTTCCCCTCATTTGAGACAAGATGAGTATCTTGCGCCTCTCTGTCCAAGATATCGATCTCGTCCTCCTCTTCTTCGTCGTCTGGCATCACAGGCGTTGGATTTGGTGGCTTCTTCTGGGTAGAAGCTGCTGTCTTTTTGCAAGAGCCTTTTGACCAAAAGCCGTCAACAGGCGGCGTCGCGCCTGATACTGCATGGAAGTATGGCCGAGGTTCAATCTGCTTGTGGTCTCTGACACAGTCCTCGATCCACTGCTTCTTCAAGACGGGAGCACCTTTTCGCATTGCTGCAGCAATTTGTTCTCGACACAGAGTCAGCTTGCTCTCGGCTACAGGGAGGAATACGAGGTCGGAATCCTCGACTGAGCTTGCGATGGTGCCACCGTTTTCCTGCCAGCCAAAATGTTAGTGTTACCTTGAACGGTTGCTGACAGTGCCCGGTAACTTGCCTGGATCATTGTTAGTGTCTGGGTACGGTTCCCAATATCCCGGTGGATGAAGAATGAGAGTCGCTCTGCGTTTCGCACGAATATTTGGGATTTCTTCTGTGCAGATTTCTGGAGCGAAATGTTGGATGCAGAATTCAAATTCTTTGGATGATCTGTGGCATTCTTTCTTGACGGCTTTCGAGACGGTGGCGGAGGGGATGTTGACTGCGTGCGAAGCGACTGGGAAACACGGGCGGAACGGGTATCATGCAGCCGAGATGGACGCGTTGGTGTTGGTTGTGCTTGTTGGTCGGAGGTGGGAAGCGAGACGGTTGCAAGCAGCTGCTGGAGATACACCATAGCCTGAGGGTTTGCCTCCAGCCAAGCGGCTGCGTTGGGTATATCCATGGGACTAGCAGGACTTGGCTGATGCTGGGCTGGGAGCGTTGGCTGTGGCGAAGTTTGGATATGTGGGTCATTGTCATTGAAAGCGAAGTCCGTGTGAGGGGAACCAGGTGAAGTATTTGGAGAGAGGGGATCCCAATGGGTATTTAACGCAGTGAGCGGAGTCAAATCGGAACCCCTACTAGGGAATGCTCAGTAAAAGGTGGATATCTGGAGAGCCGAACACACCTTTCCTCTCTTCCAGTTGAATTCATCACTTTATGGCCTCCCCAGTTATCCTTGGCCAGTATCATATCGTCTCTCTCGCGGCAGGCATCCACCCAGGTATAGTTGAGAACAACTTTGCCTTCGATTTCGTTCCAACGACAAGCCGTTTGGCGGGAAGAGTCGTTGCCTGCATTTACAAGGAGTATAGACGCGTGCTTCTCCTGCTCGACGATGAATCCTCCGTGTTTCTTGAGGCATGTCGAATGCGTGAGAACAGGTCATTTGCAGACCCTGGGCAAGCCCACCTCGATGAAATCCAAGTAGTCGTCGCGCAGCGGGACACCTTCCGCTATCCATACGAGCACTGGCGCTCCGCTGTTTTCCCAAAACCGCATACAGGATCCAGAATTTGAAGTGGTCAGTGGTGGTAGACTCTTGATATGGTTTGGCTCCGAGTCGATCGCGTCAGCCGACCCACGATTACCGAAAGCGCAACGAAATTGGAAATTTCACAGAACTACCCAGCATTCGACGACACTCGGATGGCTGTGTCCCACTCTACTTCCTCAGTAGATGGTCTGATTGCGATGGCATTTCTTCCAAGAACATGCGCCTCCGGCCCTTCTCATGAGACTCTCGAGGTCGAGTGGCACAGTCACGCAGAATCCCTATCTTCAAATCCAACCATCGGGGATCCACTCGAGCGGTCCAAGACAGATGCAATTACATTAATTAATTAGCAGTAATTTCGCGGTTAGCTAGTGTAGTAAGTTTCCCCATTTCAGTGCACTTGGGAAACGACTCGAAAATGTCGGTTGCTGGGATGGTCTGTTCGTTGATGATCCTCAAGCTTTCGATTCCCTGAAGGTCGGATATCAGAGCATCCAGATGAGGGTAGCCCGCCCATTGAGCATCCAAGGGTAGCCCAACATTCAATTTGCGCCCATCTGTGGGCGAACTCGCCATCCGCATCAAAAGTGTGCCCCATGCCTCGATGAACTTGATATTAAGCCGTCTTGTTATCCAAGGAAGGCGAGCGTTCGTAAAGCTGGCACCCGTGAATTTCCCGTCTCTGTCGGGCCAGATGCCATGCATTTGACCATCGACTCGGATGCGAAGCTCTAAGTTCACTATGCTTGGGCTCAATCCCGGTCGGGTTGGGTTGATAGGTGGTCTGGCTGACTACATTTCAGTAACATGTAGTCGCAAGTAAGACAGACATACAGAAACCACTGGCATCACAGTGTAGTATTAGCGTGCGAGCGGGCATCATTTGATGGGTCATATGCATGACATGATCAATCTCCATCCAGCTGTGGACCATAACTTCGAGTATTTGGAGATTCGGTAATGTTACAGAGAGCACATCAAGGCGGTCGTACGACTTTGATAGCACTGCCAGGTATTGAACAGAAGTTGCTGATTGCAGAACGGGGAATGACATGCTATTGTGAATGCTGGTGAACGCTGGTGATGTCTCGTTTGTCGTCTGACGGGACTGAGTGTCCTCTTCGTCATCGATATAAACCGCTTGAAGAGCAGGGAGTCGCCCCATGCACCATTTTATGAGCTCCGCCCCGAATTGACTTCCCGTAGCCTCTGTTACTTCGAGGTATATGCGAAAGGTGTGCACCTTGATGAGGTAACGCAGGGTCGTTGCCAATGTGTGGTGAAAGCAAGGCAAATTCGCCATCCTAGCTTCCGGGCTCAGGTGTAGACAGAGTTCATGGACGTATGCGCATGCTTGACGCGAGAGGGTCTCCTCGGGACGTGCATTTTCGTGGATGTGCAACTTGTGAAAGAGGTGTTGTCGACAAAGATGAGTGAAGAACGACGAGACCGTGGAGAAGGACTTGAGGGTATTGACATCAGCGTAGCTTAGAATGTGTTCGAAAAGCTCTGCAGGGATAGACATGGTGGTGGGAGTCTGGAGAGAGGGGTCATTAAAAATATGTTTGTCAGAGGAGGGATACTGTTTCATACCGGTCCGAACTGAGACTCGAGTAAGCTTCGTGGTCGGCATAAGAACGCTGGCTCGCTTTCTCCTGTTGGAAATCATGCCATTGGCGTAGGTTCTACCGTCAACTGTTCTCTGAGTGTTCAAACACTGAGTTGCATTGATTCTTGAGCATGCTATCTGCGCCGATAACGCAGTGTAAGGGGATTAGTGGAGAATGACTGCAGACCGTTTCTAAAGTGTAAATTTAAGGCGAACCCGCGAAAGATTCGAGGGATGCTATGAGCATGTCGAGGTCAGTGCTAAAGTACATGCACGTGTTTCATCACCCTCATCATTTCGGTCTCTTTATACGCGATCACCCATTTTCTTGCTCTCATGTCTTCAGATCCTCGTTTCGCGCGCTTGCGCTCAGATCCTCGATTTCGGCGCCCGAAGAAAGCAAAAACACAAGTCCAGGTCGACGAGCGCTTCAAATCCGTCTTTGCTGGAGAGAAAAAGAAGAAAAATGGCTCAGCTGGTGCGTGCATTCTGGCTGGAAGTATTTGAGGGTGCTCATACAGGTCAAGGTCGAGTGGACAAATATGGCCGTCCTGTATCGGATACGAAGGACCGCGATGAGATCAAGCGTTTCTATCGCCTGAAGGATAAGGGCGAAGCCAAAGAGGGCGAGGAAGAGGAGCCGACAATCATCGACTATGCGCGTGGTGCTGTCATGCTCGAGTCCTCTGACGAAGAGGAGGAGGAAGAAAAAGATGTTGAACAAGATGATTCCGATAGTGACGAGGCCGACGGGGCGTTCGTGAAACTCGGCGCCGGGGACGATGAAGACGAAATTAACTTGGACGAGTCTGAAGAAGCGAATCTTGCCGCCCAGGCCTCGACATACTCGAAGCAAAATCCTGAAGTGGAGACTGGAGACCGTACACGCAGACTTGCCGCTGTCAATCTCGACTGGGATCACATTCGTGCTTCACATCTTTTCAAGATTTGCTCTTCGCTCGTCTCTCCATCTGCTCCCTCAAATCATGCTGCCGAAGCCTCTACATCTTCCTCCTCTTGCAAACCGTCGACCTTGATAGCCCGCGGACAGGTTCTCAGTGTTCGCGTGTATCCTAGCGAGTTTGGCAAGGAAAGGATGGCGAAAGAAGAGAAGGAAGGCCCCCCAGCAGAATTATTCAAGAGACGCAAAGAGCCCACAGAAATCAACGCAAAAACTATCTATGAGGTTGGAGAGGAGGGCCAGCTTAACGAGGATGCGTTGCGCAAGTACCAGCTTGACAGACTAAGGTACGTTTCTGGATCCCTATTGAGCTATCTGCTACTAACCTTTGCCTAGATATTACTACGCTGTCATCGAGTGCGATACAGTGGATGCTGCTTCACATATCTACGACGAGCTCGAGGCCACAGAGTTCGAGCGGTCAGCTAACTTGTTCGACCTGAGATTCGTCCCAGACGACATGCCTTTCGACGACGCCTTCAGGTGCGTTTTATACGTCTATCTTGGCACTTCCATGCTCATTTTGGCCTCAGGGATGAAGCTACCGGAGATGAAACCGCACCAAGCAAGCCTCTTGAATTCACTACCGACGTACGTCTTTCCCAAGTCCTAGCTGCTTGTGATACTCACAAATTGATAGGCACTTCGCCACTCACGGGTCAAACTCACATGGGACGACGATGACCCAGAGCGCGCGCGAACGACGCGTCGCAAGTTTACCAAAGAAGACATCGAGAAAAATAACTTCCGTGCCTACATCGCTTCGTCCTCCGAAGATGAGGATGAGGAAGAGAAGGTGCACAAGAGCAAGTCTAAGGACAAGCTTCGTGCCCTTCTTCTCGGTGGCAACACCGATGAGATGCCTGAAGGGTGGAATACCGGTGGCGACGATAGAGGCAGCGACATGGACATGGAGATCACCTTCACACCAGGGTTGTCAACAGACAAGGCGGATGGCGATGAGACGACAATAGAGAAATACAAGCGTAAAATGAGGGAGAAGCGCAAGGCAAAGAAAGAAGAGAAGAAAGGAGAGCAGCCCGCTGACGACGAGGAGCAGGAGGAGAAGGACGAGTTCTTTGGCGGAGAATCCAGCGAGGACGAAGACGACGTCGAAGAGCTCCCCCAGGGCTCCCGCTCGATGTCAATCAACTCAGGAAAGAGCGTACGGATTGCGCTTCCCGAGGACGATGATGCCGACCTTGGTGATGCGGACGTTGGTGGAGAGGATGATAAACAACACTTTGATATGAAAGCCATCCTCAAAGCCGAGAAAGGCAAAAAGCTCAAGAAGAAGCGGAAGGGCAGCAAGAAGGATGCTGAGCGCGCACAAGAGGTTCAACCAGACTTTGCGATTGATGTTGCCGATAGTCGGTTCAGTGTTCTGCACGAAGACCCGACATTTGCAATTGATCCCAGCAATCCCCAGTATGCTCACCTTCAGTTTATTCTCTCGAACGACTCCTTACTAACGCGGTCTCAGCTTCAAACGCACCTCGGCAATGTCTGCACTGCTTGAGGAAGGGACTAAACAGCGACACAAGAAGGATCGCAGTTCAGAGGGTACGGGAAAACGGAAATCCGATGACGCTCCGGAACGCAAGCTGGACAGTCTTGTGGAAAGCGTGAAGAGGAAAAGTATGGATCATTCGCAAAAAGGCAGAGGAAAACGACAAAAGACTGTCTAATCATGTTGCACATTCGACTTTGTATAGTGTGAGTACTACATATTGCATGTTGTTGTTAACTTAGTTTCCCGACGATTGTAACATTCCCTTCGCGTGCATCCTGGGCAGCATCTGGTTCACGTTCTCTCTGCGAACCTCATTCTCGTTGGATACCTTTACCCTGTCAATCGGTAATCCTCCCTGCCTGTTCGCAAACAAATCGTCTAGAATCTCCCATCCCGACCTGCCTTGCCGAACTTCGAAAGTAATTTCAAGACTCTCTTCCTGTACATCTTCTAAGGGAGTGCGCCTGGCGAGGGAAACAAAAAAGTCTCTCCACCACTCAATCGCCAGGAGCTTCATATTCGGCAGACCAAATCCACCGTACAGCATCGCCCTGTTGGTGAAGGGGAACAAGAAATGGCCGCTGCAGTTATACAGACGAAATTCGATGGACGCAAGGTCCATACCGATGTAGAGGAGGCTCTCAGAATCAGAGTCTTTCCCGCTACATATTCGACCTATGCATTTTCTCGACGTCAATATATGTAGGGCGGAGAACAGCGAAGGGAGAGAGGCTCACCAAAGCCGAGACTGGTGGCGTCCCAGTGCAGGACTAACGCGCGCGCTTTTGTTTGCTCGACTATGCTCAGTGCGTATCGCACGTCCTGCCAGGTCTGGACTACGACCTCTAGGACTTGCAACCCGGTGAGCTGGACGCGTGCTGTCGCTGACAATGCGCGCAGAAGGTTGGCGTTCCCTTGTGCCATGAGAGAGAGGTGACGGATGTGACTAAAGCTCGCAGATATCCCAGTCCCGCCGCTAGCACCAATGATGCTTGTCGATACATTGAGTTCGACGTGAGCACAGCGCGCCATCGCCAGGATGTTCTCTGCGGCCGGTATGCCTTGAATGCCCATGATGCGCATAGTGCGGAGAGACGATAGGTGCTGCAGGGCATCGCGTAGCGTATCCTGGGGGGCGAGTTTTTCCCATGAAATCACGGGTAGGAATACAACCTCGACAGACTGTACGTTCGCGAGGCGAGAGAAAAGTAACTTCATCTCTTCGCCGAACTGGGGCAGAGATTTAGTGAAGGATGCATCGGGGTATAATCCGACTTGGCGGACGAGATTGAGGACGTTCGAGGAGGCGGGGAAGACGGTGTTGCACTGCTCTAGCTTGCCCTGGGTCAGAACGATCTTGCTGAATAAACGGGCTTGAGAGGATGCAGCAAAGGTTGAGCAAACAAGGGAAGACGCTTGGAGGGTACGCGTGTCGTTGCCGACTTCTTGAAGGACGAGGTCCACCAGCTCGTAGGGAATGTGAATCATGGTAAGATGCTGGACAGTCTGCACGGTGGACAGATTAAATATGAACAGCAGCCCGGGTCCCAGGTGGCCGAAGTGGCCAATTGAGGTACTCACACCACAACTCATCTGAGCTTCTTGGGCGTATAACTTACAGGTAAGTCCACACAGACTCCGAATGGGAATTCATCGACATCGCTCGGTGGTCACAGTGATGCAAACCTAAAACGAGGCATTTGTGTCTACACTTAGTATGATACTTGAACCGGAAACTTATGGGAATTGTATTACTGAGAGTGTACTGCTCGGCAGAGAATCGTTTCGCTTTATTTCCATCTATGCCCATACTTTATGTGTATGATCTATATGCGCATCAAATTGTGACTGGATAGTAGTACTTGCAAAACGGTTGGCAAGAACTTAGTCCTACCGTTAGCGGGAGTACCACTCCAAGTCGATTTCATGGAAAGAAGGGCGAGTGGCGCAGCAGCAACGCGCGTTGAGGTTCTTCTAGCGGTCTCCCGTTCTAAACTCTTCCCAGCTTGTCTCGTTTCGAGACCTTCTAGGGGAACTGTGCCTTCGCAAGTGGATCGATATTGCATCACAGAATAAATAAAATCGTTATCTAGGCCGAAAACACTATAATGATTTATTTAGCAGGGATGCGCTTTATAACGGCGACGGCTTCTGCTATAGAGCACCCTGCCACCATTGTAAAGCAAGTCGTTACAGCTATAATCAAAGTCGATGTCTATAGTACAGAGCACGATGTATAAAGAACGACGACCACAATAAAGGACGCGGGCGCATTATAATGCAACATGCACTGCATGTTGCATTATAATGCGCCCACGCCCCGGTCACCCTGGTTAGTAACCGCGACGGCCACAAGATGAGAGCATCTTGCGACAGGTAATTATTTATACTAACTAAAGGTAAGTAAAGGTGTAATGAGTTAGTTAAGAAGCTAAGAAGCCCCTCTCAACGACGTGTTGAGAGGGGCTTCCTTCGGATATACTAGCTAGATATAAGCCGAGTTAGTTAAGATACTAAGAAGCCCCTCTCAACACGTCGTTGACGGGGGCTTCTTAGCTTCTTAACTAACTCAATATAAACTTACTTAGTCAAGATACTAATGAGCCCCTCTCGACACGCGTTACAGGGACCTATGCCAGCGCACACAAAAGTCGTCACGGTAGCGCACATTGCGGACGCACGTACCACATAATAAGTGCCGCCGTTGAAGGTGCGCACAGATGGGCTGGGCGAGATGGTGGAGACGCGCGTGAACGTTGGGCGAGGTGCTGGGCGAGACGAAAGGTAGCGAGGCAAGGGTCGAGGAAATAAGGGTGTGTTACACAGGGAAGCCGCGGGACACGCAAGGCGAGGGATTATAGCGCGAATGAGAACAGGTCAATTGATATTCAAAGGCGACTCACTACTCTTGCAAAATCCCCACTAGTGCCCAAGAACGTCGTCGTTACGCTGCTTTCCTTCCAGGTGAGAGCCAATCTGGTGGGTACTAAGAGCTAGGAGTCTGCGATGAAGAAGGGAGAGAAGGAACACGACTCGCCTTAGGTGCAGCAACCTCAAGAGGACTAAATTGGAACGCATATATGCGTTAGAAAATGGAACAACAAGGTAAAAAAAGCACCTTAAGACCTTACTATGCTCTCCTGTTACAAGCAGCACGATCTGTCGAGTATTGAAGGCCCAATGTTTATGGTCATGGGAGTCGGAAGCAAGTAGCGGTCTGACGAATCTCGAGTGCGATCAGCTATGATAGCGACATGATCGAACTCAAACTTCGTCATAGCCTGCCTCCAAGGCAGCCACCGGCAGCACGACTAAGTATAGCGCACTCAAAGTCGCTGTATATGCATCACCCACGGCCCATTCCATTTTGTTTTCAAGCTGCTTATACAGAAGGCAGACACCAACTCTCTAGGTATTGGTGTTTGTCGCATTGCGCTGCGCATCAACGGGGCTCAAAGCACCAGTCCTCAACCACTCAAGCTCATACCCAAGCGCGCGCGGCGCGACGCGCGTCTTTGATCACGAGTGCAATATTCCGGGCCGATCTGCGCGATCAAGCGCGGGGCCCGGGACTCTGTATGTGACCACAACCATCGACCCAGCCATGGCCTCAAATGTTTCGACAGAGATACAAAAGCTTCTTCGCGCTCTACGAGATTGCTGATTCACGCTTCAGCCCCCCTTTTCCACGCATATATGCGTTCCAACATATGGCCTCCAGCTGTGATGGCTCAGCGCTCAGCACTCACCTTGCACTCATGGCGCGTAGTGTGCTATCTTTCGGGTTTTTTCTTACTTGGTCACCAGAACTATCTTAATTCCTTTGCTTCGCTTAGCATATCTTCGCCTGACCCGTCCACCTGCTTCTGCCCAGTCGCACCTACTCTATCTCGCGGCTTCCGCATCGCGTCGTACCTCTGCCCCCCCTTGCGCATGCGCATGCGCCGCCTCGTCTGTCCTGTCATCGCCTATCCTGTCCATGCACGATTCCATCCTTTGTATCTATGCAGTACGTGAACTTGCTGTACGCGCTACTCAGGTTGCTAACTTTTGACTTATCTGTGTAGCCCCCTGATGTATTTTTCTTACTATCTTGACTAGGTCCATTTATATTTAGTTAGTTAAGAAGCTAAGAAGCCCCCGTCAACGACGTGTTGAGAGGGGCTTCTTAGTATCTTAACTAACTCGGCTTATATCTAGCTAGTATATC
>KN880691.1:0-32796 GCA_000934385.1 Cylindrobasidium torrendii FP15055 ss-10
ATACGTCAGACAAATAAGGCGCTGGGAACTCGAAGTTGGTGACGCACAGGGCCATTGTGAGCTGTCCTTGTAGATTTGCAACCTCCCGACGAAGCTCCTCATTCTCGCGAAGAATTGCCTGTACTTGTGCTGGAGGAATATGTCGATAATCAGCATCTTGACTTGACGCGCTTGCAAGACTTGTTGAGCGCATGTGCTGGGGTATACGGATGCCCGGTGACGAGTTCCGGCTCAGAGGCGATGAGTTTCGAGTTGGTGGATGGCTAAGTAGTAGACCATTTGGCGGCCGTGTCCGACCACGATGAAAGGCAAGGCCGGTTACACTGCTTGCCGGTGAAGCAGACATTGATGAATACGGCGGGGTTGCACCTGGGCCAGATGTGTAGCCATAGTCGGAGTACATATCCTCGATGTCCTCAGCCAGCGTATTCTGTGAGACCGCAAACTCGGAGAGGTCATCGTAATTTTCATCGTCATTGAGAGAAATGATGTTGCCGTATTCCATGATCGTGGTAGAAGGCAAGGACAAAGAAATACAATTTCCCACGGTATATATTAGTAATATGCATTAGTCAGCATCCTCATCGTCGCTTTCCTCAGTATCTAATTGAGACATAACTGCATCCCCCGGACGTCTTGATATATACCAGCGATTTCCTTCAGTCCCATCGTGATTCCTTGTACCATACTGGTAGTCTGGAGCCATTATAACTGAAGAAAAAATGTCATGGGCGTCCATGCACACAAGTCCAGCATCACCAATATGAGCAGCCGTCCAATATTGCCCATACGATGCGGCAAGAATATCCTTGTTAGGGAAGTCAAGGAGACAAAGCACCGCAAGGCTGTGTAGTTCGCCCGCAGGTTGATCGCGGCGGGCTTGGGTGCGAACGAAGTAAAGAACTTCGCCCACTCGTTCTTGCCCATTGTAATTGCACTGAGAATATAATGTTAAGACAAGAGAAAATGAAGCTAATGACTGTGACTCACAAGTACACAGCGTGCTCGTCGCACTGGCCGATTTTGCACCATCGATTCCTTCCAGTACGTCCGAGCAACTTGCCCAGAAGGTAGATAAAGATGTGACCATCGGCGGAGCCGGTCGATTTGCGGATTTAGCCCCTTTGAAGTAAAATAACCTTGAATGGCTGCTAGTTCGCATGCACGTAGAGTTGTGGGAGAGCGCTCGATTCCTGCAAGCATGTAGCCACTCCCAATGGATATGCGGGTACGTAGATTCGGTTTTGGAGGCATAAGATGTGGGAGGAGATTATATAGGCTGTTTGTCTGGCAGCGTCGTGTCCCCCGGGCCTCAAAATTTGCAAACATGTTCCCGGGTTGTGACATCTCCATTCCCAAGCTCCCAATGGCTCGTTCTACTGGCCACTGCGAGTACACGATACCAGGGCCAATGAGTTCAACGTCGAATGGGAAGTGGGATCCAGTGTGGATGCTAGGGCGCACAAAATGGATGCGATCAGACCGACGCTGGACGTAGAGCTCCTCGAAACCGTCAGAGAACTGTGTCATGAGTGCATGCGCCTCCAGAAGATCATCAGGTGAAATTTCGACCT
Organism: Cylindrobasidium torrendii FP15055 ss-10; assembly: GCA_000934385.1. Taxonomy (NCBI): domain Eukaryota; kingdom Fungi; phylum Basidiomycota; class Agaricomycetes; order Agaricales; family Physalacriaceae; genus Cylindrobasidium; species Cylindrobasidium torrendii. The sequence continues at coordinate 1,575 of KN880691.1, forward strand.
GCATGAGTATATGAAAAGCACGGACAACTTGACAGTAGTTCTTCCAGTAAGGATCGGGAAGAACACCGTAGAGAAGGGCAGGACCGATGCCAAAAAAATAAATAAGGAATTCCCATGCTTTGTAGCCACTATTGATTTTTTCTGCGGGGTTTCGAGGTGGTCGGTCAAATGAGCTTGGGATAAATGGAGTGACGTTGGCGACTGCCTCGCCGTGTTGCTTCCAGACGTCGCCAGTTAACACAGCCCATGGCCAGTCTTTTGGATCATCGTCTTTTGCATGAGTAAAGGTACCACGCCAGAGAGGGATGAGAAGATCAGGGATATTTAGCGCGGGAAGGTGCATAATATCCAGAGGGAATATGTTAGGGATACCAAGACGATGTTTCCGTGGAAGGGCACTAAAGATAGTGGGACCCACAATGCCGGTCTGAAGACGATTTCGATGATAGTCGGCCTGGTCCCGCGACCTCATCACAAGCCGTAGTTCTTCAAGGTATCGTTTCTCGCGATCATCTTCAGAAAAAGACTGCAACAAGTCGTTGAGATCAACGTCGTCATGAGCACTTCCAGGAACATCGTAATTGTCTGGCTTCTGGCGCATAGGATAATACTGTGAACCACCCTCCTTTCGACGCCCGGGAATAGGGCAGCGTCGTCGACAGTGCATTCTGCCCTGGTGTCCCACCTGGCCACTAATTGCGGCCATAGCGGGACCGTCTGCAGTCACAAGCGCAAGGAAAGGATGAGATACAAAAAGTGTCCTAGTATCGGCACGCCAAATCTTGAGGCCGTCATTCTGCAGTGCACACAGGTGGTAGAGACCAGGAAACAGGAAGCTGTCAAGCCGTTTGGGCTTATTCGGCCCGGGAATAAAGCCGCCTGACAGAGATGAATAACTCGAAAGTACTCTTGTGTAAATGGGAGACATACCAGGAAGTACATAGCGCTTTTTATATCGCTTGTCAGGTGCAACATCGAGTATAACCCATATGTACACCCAACACTCTGAGACCTTGCTCCGATAAAGCTGAGCTCCGTCAATCAAAAGAACAAGAACCATGTCTTTGTCGCGAATATTCTTGAGATCTACCGCTTTCAGGTACTCGAGGCCCGAAAAGAAATCAGTGAATTTCGATGTACGCGGACGAGGGTTTCCAGCGTCATCTGTCTGATCAAGCTCATCCAACAACTTCTCTGTCAGATCATTTCGATACTGCATAAGTCGAGCTCCATCTGGTGTTCGCCACATTGCCTGCAGCTGGGGTGCAAGCAGTAGGGTGACAAAACGCTTTCGAGGTGTCTTTCCGTCACTCTGATAGCGTTGCTCCCCACAGAGCGGACAGGTTAGACGAGAAGAAAGAGGACCCGTGAAAGCAACACAGGAATTCCAACACATGTCGCGGTATACGGGTCGAACACCCGTCAGCTCCTCGACAGTCTTCTTGACTTTGTAGAATGAAAGGATATTACAATCTCGAAAGCGCCGCATGATGGCGGTACGGGCAGCATTATAGACTGCCTCGGCAGCGTTGTCAATTGCGAGGTAGAGTTCAATCGACAGATGGAGGTCAGGATTGTCTTCAACGGTACATTCCTCGGTGGGGGGATTTTCGATGAAATCCAGAGTGTCTTCGTCGAGTGGCTCCAGCGTACTGCGCAGAGTGGCTGTCTTCAACGCATCAATAAACTCTTGGCTGAGCTTCAGATCCTCCAGAATAGGAATAATATCCTCTTCATCGTCTAGTGGACCCTCGTCTTCATTTCCTGCAGCGGCAGCCTGCTGTCGCGCAGCTTCTTCACGCTCACGGCGAGCAGTCGCAACAGCTTCAGACGCCAGGCGCGCTGCCTCGCGTGCTTCCTGGAATGCAGCCTCCTCCTCAAATCCAGCTCCGGATAACTTCTCGAGCTCTCGGCGTGCAGCTACATCAGCGGCAGTGGCACGCTGTGCATCGATTTGAGCCTGTGTCAAATTTTGCATGGTGTTGTTGTCGGCAGGTGGACCATCTCCCTGGTTTGGATCGCCACTACCAGCTTCGCCTTCAAGATCAGATTGGGGGGATGGAATAGGTGATGGTGGCTGCGGAAGTAGGCGCGCACGAGCCTCGGCTGCACGACGAGAATCTGCACGTAGATGTAGGTTACGCGTGGAGGTTGCCCTGATGTATCTGCCTTCGCACAGAGAGCATTGGCACCAGTCGTATCCGGGTCTCATGTTGTCTGCCATGGTGTGTGTAAAAGTGTGGTATTAGATGCCAGCAGCAGTCGTAACTTGTCTGGGACTGTTGGTGGTGAGAAAGCACAATCACTAGATGATCGGCACCATCACGAAAATCGTCGGCACTTTGGCTATTTCTGCCGGAGCCACGTGCACCCTCGACGCTGTTTTCAAAAACAGCGTCGAGGGTGCACGTGGCTCTGATTATTCAGAGTCTTAGATCAGAGACGCGGGTGTTTCGTGATAATACCAGACAGTGTTATATTGCATGGATATGTCTCATTATGTATGTATGTCTAGATATGAATTGTGTCGTTTCTTACTGGGGTTAACGATCAACTTTGGCCCTTGGGGAGTGTTTAGTACATGGTACAGTACCGGTACTTATGCAGTGTACCAATGGTTCAGAAGGAGCCTATGCTCCATTAAACGTTTATAGGGCGTACAATGCCGTATACGGTACAGTGTACTACACGAATGAAACCCGTTACTAACTGGAAGATATCGATAGACCGCGGAGTGAGGACAATCGAGTGAGGGTAAGCCGCCATGCTACTTTCCCTCCCAGACTCCAGTGCTTTCAACGCAAGTAAAACAAAGCATTTTTAGAGCACAGGTAATAAATCATCTATCTCTACGAGTCCTGATATGTCAAGAGAACGCACTACAGGTAAGTTACACACATACGTTACATACCACATAAGTAAACACAAAAGCCCATCCAATGCTGACTCGAATTCAGATTCAAATTCCTTCCTTCCGCGACTCTTCGACTATTCGGTAGTTTCTTACGCATACAGCGACTTGAAGCCTGTATACGGACTTTGCCCAGTCGGCAGTTTCTTCGACCCGCCCATCGCACCGGGCGTGCCCCTCCCAAATCTCGGCGTCCCCGTCGCTGAATTAGCCAACGTATTCATATACGTTGTCGCATCCGGCGGACTCTCCCCATTCGATGTCTTCTTGTTCAATATTCCCGTCTGCAGCGCCGGCCCCGTCGACACCACATTGCCACCTACAACGCCATTTGCCACGGTACCATGGCGCCAGTTGGAACTACCCCCAGCGCTGACTGCCGTCCGTCCGCTTTGAGAAGACACATCGCTCGAGTCGTCCGTACTAGAAGTCGTCGACGTGCTATCGCTTGCCATCGACGCCCGTCGACTAGGCTTGGGTGACTTTCCGCCCTTGCTCGACGCCATTCGTCCTGGAGGTAGCGGATACGTGAAGCCTGGTGGCGTAGCCGTGGTTTCATATCTTGGCGACTTCTGTCCCACACTTCCACTGCCACTGGGCGACCGACCCTTGCCCGAGTGCGTCGAAGAAGCTGTTCCGGAAGGAGGAGGCCACACCCGACCATCTGTCGCAATCCCGCCACTGCTGGCACTTGTCGACCTTGATGGACCGATGGCATCCCGAGGGAGTACTCCATATCCATTCGGAACCTGCTGTGGTTGTTGCTGCCAGCCACCATTCGATTGCCCCCAATTCGCAGAGGGCAGCATCTTCGGTGTCTGACTACCCGCCGCCTCTGGCTCGCTTGGTGGTTGCACATACGCGACAAAACTTGACGGCGTGCCAGTCGCGCTGCTACCATTGTCGCTCGAATCTTCATCCGAGTCGTCAGCATAGTCGCCTGTATCGGGAATGACTGGCTGCGAGGTTGAAGGAGGTTCGGCAGGCAGCGCCTGTGGTGCTGAGTTCGGACTGAGGAAACCAGAAGCCTGTTGCATGTCACCCACGTCGCCAGATGCAGGACGAGACTGCCAACTAGATGAGAATATTCCTTATTTGAACCTGAATCAAAACATACCGGTGGTTCAATGTTGAACTCAATGGAGTGTGTGCTGCGACTACCGGTAGATGGCCTCCTTTGGAGATGATTGGGTGGCGCCAGACCACCCTGTGTGGGCATATTTGGATGCAGCAAGTTAGCGTTACTGATCGTACTGGGCGTGAACACCTGAGAAGGAAGTGTAAGCTTGAGCAAGGCAGTAATAACAGAGCACTCACATCTGTACTTATTGTGCTCCCCCTCCAATCCGCTATAGAGTCCGCAACTCCAGGAAGAGGTGACGAACCCGACACGGTACTCCCGCCCTCTGGAATCGCACTAAGCCTGTCCTTTTCCTTGTCCGCGCGCTCAACCTTCGGGAAGCTGGTAAGATGCGCCGATTCGCTCAGCGGGGTCATCGTCCCAGTGTCGTCTGAATCAGGCATCCTCATCGCCCCGTGCGGAATGGTTATTGGTACATGTGGCGGTCGATTCGTCGCGCTAGACTGCCGATAATTGGGGGTAGGCACAGGCGGCACTGTGAACGAAGCAGGTGGCTGGACATTTGTCGTCCCAGCGACCTGGGAATATGGCGCGCGCGGGGTCTGTGGCTGGGAATAGTTGGTGCGAGGAGTCTGTGGATGAGAATAACCATTGAAACGGGGTGTCGATGGCTGGACATATTCTGTACGTGGAGTCTGCGGTTGAGCGTATGTGGAACGAGGCGTCGGCGGCTGGGTATACGTGGTGCGAGGAGTTACAGGGACCGACCGCGTGTTCTGCATAGGTGACAGTGAGGGATATTGTGCAGGAAGAGGGTCTGAATGTTCTGGAGGCGTTGGAGGCTTAATTTCGATTTGAGGTGACTGCGTCGAGTGGCTTTGGTGGGGCGAAGGTGGCCGTTGGTGGGAACGGTATGCATACCCTCCATTGGGCAGTCCGTTGTCCAAGGTGTGTCGTGATGTACTGGCCACGGGCGTGTCGAAAGTATGATGGCGCAGCGGACTGGCGGTAGAGCCAGCCAAGGGTGTGGGAACGTTTGCGGAGTGAGGAGTGCTATTGGAATTGCTAGCCTCAGTTATTGCAGAAAGCTTCCTGTGCGGTTGGTACATGGAGGGCATTGTACGTTCCACACTTGGTGCGCGCGAATGCGACTGCCGTGGAGGGGGTTGCGGAACCGGAGGAGGAACATAGTGTTGTGTTGATGGAGGCGAAGGCGGCTGTGGGTCCTGGTTCGAAGGTTCTCGCGACACTGCGGGTGCGGTGCTTCCTGGCGCGCGCGCTGTTGCGGTCCGCGGCTTTGCTCGCGGTGCACCATCCGTATAGTATCGCTGTGGGCGTACATGACGCACAATTTGGGTGTCTCTGGATGCCGCATCATCGTCTACAACTCCGACCGGAATCTCCTCGATGTAGGCAGTACTGGGCACATCGTGATTGTAAGGGAGAGCTTGTTGTCGAAGGTACAGATGATAGCCGTCCTGGACTCCACGTATCCGGCCTCTTTGCAGGCCCTCGAGTCGAACGACGGAGAGTGCAAGTTTCTGGTAATGCTCAGCCATACGGTCTGCTTGCTCCTCTGCTGCTACTCGCGCATCTTCCTCCGCTGCCAAACGCGCCTTGGTCCGGTCGATTTCCTCTCGGGCATACATAAGTTCTGCCTCGACTGTGCGCATGTTGGTTCGGGCCTTGGACGCGCTGGACTGGGCCTTGGTGACCTGTTTGACGCGTTGAGCGTCGGAAACAAGACGGTCTAAGATTTCTTCTTGACGAGATTGCTGACGGGCATCTGCCTCGCGCTGCCATTCCATGTGCTCAGTTAACTGGGCCAACAAATCTCGCCGCTGCTCTCTCTCTGGCCGACGAGTTGAGATGTGGTGCCGCTTGGGCTGACCTCCTGGCTGGCTGGCATAGTATGCATTCCTCTCTTGCTCGAACTTTGCCTCGAAGTCGGTAGAGATAGTATGTGGGCGTGATAACTGGGAGTTGGTCCGCACACTGTGTTGGCGGGATGCTTGGGAACTGGAACGAGAATGCGAAGACCTGGAAGATTTGGAGGACGCTGTGGGGCTGTGTACGTAGACCTGCGGCGCAATATGGGGTTCTGGGAATGTGATAGCTTCAGGCTGGTAGAGATGGTCGTGTGTGGTGTATGGATCACCGTCCGTAGGCATTCTGTGAATAATTTGGCGACGCAGCGAGGGGGATATCGCAGGTGCGCGAAGTTGCGCGTGTGAGGCGCGTCGATGGCGCTGTTCCGCGGACTCTGAACGCGCTAAGTGGTGGAGCGAAATCAAAAGGCGTGAGCGTTGTACGTTTGATCGAGATCAGGAGTTGGAATGAACCACGCGCTTGCAGCCTGCGATGCCAAGCACGAGCAAACAGATCACAGGTATAAATTTTCGATCTGCGCTTTCTGATTCCTTACTCATTTTCTCAACTTGCCTATTGTCCCCTTGCGAAAATTTTCTTTGTCTCGCAGGAGTCTACCGCTTGTTGTAGAAGAATATCGGGCCTCTAGCTGGAGCTTTTTCTAGCCATTTGGCAGTCGGTCGACTTGGAAAGTTGTTCCTTACCAGAGGTCCTACACATACATATTGCCCCCTTACACATTCACCCAATTCGAATTGCTGGTTCAAGCCTTTCACGTCAACCCTGAACAACGATACGTTAGAGTTAACGTTGCTGGATGCCCAGTTTGGGTGAATTGCTTTGCTCGTCCTGTAAATGCATCGATGCGATGTCGGGCAATACATGTTTGTATGTGTGTCCTGTACACCGAGTTCTCGTGTGGACACGCGCCATAAACTGTGAGGTCCATCGATATGCATGCGACTCCTCGTCCCGAGGATCTCTGAAAAAGGCTCGTCACCGTGCCTTTGTGTTTGCGCACAAACTGGCTAAAGGTGAAGCATAATGACACGCCACGGAAATCCTTTCAGCAAAATACTCATAATGTATCCAGTAAGACCTAGTGTGTATGTATAGCGGTTTACAGTGTTCTGTAGTACATAGGCAAAAGTCACAAGTACTCCTCATTGGACAACGTATATGCACAACATGATGGTCCTGTAAAGTCGTAAGGAAGCAGCCGTCAAGCCGTTTCAGATTCATGAGCAAGCTGTTCGGCAATCTTCAGGTCCTGTTTGAATAGTAGCGGTCAGTAATTACAGCGTTGACTATACGCAGAGAGCACTCACAATACACGGTGAAAATCTACTTCTCCGTCGAATCGCTGCTCCATACTTGTAGAACAGGAAAGGAATAGGCGTGAGGAGGATACCGATGAACCCAATGAGGCTCGCCGCCCAGTTGATTCCAAGCTATCATGGGTCGGGTGAGCCACGAATTACTTCACGAGTTAAAGGATGTGTCCTGACGTTATGGAACATTTGTGTCGTGAACAATGGGAATGTAGCACCAACAATGGACCTAATGATGACATTCGCGGCGGTCGCCGATGCAGCGTACATCCTACGATGAGATATGAGCAAGTGCATACAACCGTAGGTCCCTTGACATACAGATATGTGTCCGTAAGATAGCTCTGGAAAATCCGTTATACTTATCGCATGGTATCAGTCGAAGAGCATGCTCACCAGGAAAGAATTGAAGGTCAAGCAAATGCTTGCACCAATGATGCCCAACGCAATAGTTGGTAGAATCCAGTGTACGGACGCGTAATGTCCTGTCCATCCAAGCCAGAATGACCCAATGACAAGTAGCGGTCCTCCAATCATCGAGCCAAAGAGTCGCTGCTCGGGTGGCGGGTAACCCTTCCACCGTGGGACCAGCGCTGGGTAGTGCGCCATTGTCACCAGAGTGAGCAAGGCGCCTAATGTTGTTCCAACGCCAACGCCGATGAATGTCAAGCCTGCTTGCCAGAGATTGAACCCGCGAGTCTCAATGAAGATGACTGGTACAGCTTCGAAGACTGCGTTCGGGAAGGAGAGAGTTAGCGTGTTTGTATAGCCATTGACAAATGCATTGACTCGGACTCACGAGCGTACAGCAGACCATAGACAAGGGACATGTAGATCGTCACCAGCAAGAGGATGGGTTCAAGTAGGAGCATCTGGAAAGGGCGGTACAATACACGTTTGGCAAAATCGCCTACGCCATGGTGTAAATCGAGTTCAGCGCGAAGGCCCTTGACGCGTTCGGGGTTCTCTTTGCGTCGCTGCGCCAACTTGAAGGTGTCAGTATACTTTACCCACACAAACTCTGTCGAACTCTCACTCTCTTTGAAAGAAGGACTAGTGGAAATGTCTCTGGTTGGAACAACAAGGCAAGCGCTGTGCTTATGCCTCCGAGGATCATGATAAGCCAGTACGTCCAACGCCAAGTTGTGTACGTGCTTATACTATATGAAGCGTTGAGTTTGCATCACAAAGGAATTGAAGATACAACACACAATCCACCGACAATGGGCCCAAGAACCGGTCCCAGAAACACCGACGCAGAAAAGAGGCACAGCGGCAGTCCTCGTTCCATCGCAGCCCAGATATCGATAAGAGTACCTTGGGAGAATGAGATTGCAATTTGAAGTGTGTTCATACATACTATATCGGACTCACCTATGGCCACCGTGAATGGCGCAGAACCACAAACGCCGGATAGGAATCGACACACGAGGACGGTGGTAGCGTTCTTGCCGAGACCTTCACCTAGTTGGAAGAGCGTGAAAAGCAGCATTGCCACTATGGTAGTAGGGCGTCTGCCCCAATGTTCGCTTCCAGGTCCCCATAGGGTAGGCTAGACACTTGTCAATGGCATGTGACCAAATGTGATAACGAGGCGACGCACACCGAAGACAAAGCCAACGAGATAGAGTGTTATTACTGAGCGCGCTGTCGTGTCGTTCAATGCAAACTCTTGCTTAAACTGGAGGAATGCTGTCGATGGTTCTGAAGATGAGAAGGATCTACAGGAATGAGGTGTGAGAACGATTCGTCGAAGAAGTCGAACCACCGACGCACACGGTAAGACTGGTGAAGATGCAAACGCCGCTAATGGCCCATTTCTTTTGCGGAGAGAAGTTCAACGGGTTGTCTGGATCGGAGGGCCCGTCCCAGGTAATGATGGATGGGTCTGGCGTTGGAAGAATACCATCTGCTACGGACGAGTTCGAGGAAGCCAGTGGACCCTGCAACTCATGAGCCGAACCTTTCAATCTCAGAGAACCATGACCTGCGCACCTTGTCGGACGACATATCAAAACGTAGTAGAGGAAGAGCCTCTCGAAAGGGAGAAGTTACGAAGCAGTGGAAAACATAAGCGTCGGTGAGGGAAGGCTTTTATAAATGATGAGGTGGGGCAGGTGTTTCTTCATCTCAGCTAATGATCGACGCCGTATACTGACTTGACTATGCACGGGCTCAGCCCCGTTCTGGTGTGTGTACACCAACGGGATCCTCCTGTGAGGTACCTTCCAGCGCTCTGAACGGAGGCCTGAAACTCGAGATTGTTTTGGTGATTGGGCTTTCTGCTGGTGCTACGAGTAGCGCAAAAACCCTTCTGCACGTTCCGACCAGGCAAGTGTATGGTACTCTGCTTCAGAACCAGCGTCCGTGGGACGAGATTCAAAAGCGTGAGCCCGTCTTGTAGCATTGGGGCCTGGTCAATCACAATCGAATGGGCGCTAAAGCTGAGTTGGGTCCAGGTAACCTGGATGATCATCGAAGAAACAAGCAAGAAGGGGCTAGACACGTGCGAATACAATGCAATGTTATGATCGCACCTTTTCCGGAAGAGCATTCTGCGTTGTTTCCTTCCCGGTACTCACTATGAAGAAGGCTTTCTGTGGTGATTGATGTCAGTCCGCTTGCATTCTGAGAATGAACTTGGTGTTGTTCTCAAACATTGTTTGCAGAAATCACATTCACAATCCCCGTGGGCGCAGTGTGTTGTTGAAGTTTTGGGACCTTGGTGTCTTGGAGCGGGCACCCACGGCGAACTCGAGGGACAGCCAACACTGTGGAGCATTTTGAGCTTAAGCAATTGCAATGGTGTATTGAGGTAACATAAAGTAAGGAGTAGATGCTACGCGAGCGTAAGATGGTGCTGAATACAGTGTGAGGGGAAATGCAACTGGTTGTACAAGTGCAGAGACGGTAGCAATGATGAGATGTGGAAAAGGAAAGATTCCTTATGAGCCCTGCCAATACGTGAGCTAGGAACTGCAACAGCAGGCGCGGTAACGCACCGATGACAAGGAGAAACAAGCCCAGTACATTCTACGCATGCGCCCGAAAGTTCTTAACAAAATCGAACTGAGGGCCGGTCTCTGGGCTGTGGGGGAATCGTATGCACTTCTCGACGCTAGCCCACTCGCCTGCGATAATTTCGAGTGCCTCCTGGCCGTCTTTGGCAATGCCGCACTGGACCAGCCAGCAACCGACAACCATGCCCGTACGTCCAATGCCGCCTCTGCAATGGACGGCACTGATGCGGCCGCGCTTCTCGTTGTCGCTTAGGACGTCGAGCACCTTGTACATGTACTCAACGCTTTGTGGCAAGGAACGATCGCGTATAGGAAAGCGGTGGTATTCGATTGTGGTGTTGTCGATGCCCAAGAGGTCCGCTCTACCGGAAAGAATGTTACCATTCGCATACGGTGATAACTCGCCTGACTCGGTGAGGTCGATAAACGTCCGTACTCCGGCTTGGAGCAGATTGTCTAGCTTGGGCTTGCGAGGATTCTTGGGCGTCCAGGGGTACTCGCAAGCAAGTAACAGAGGCGTAGCCCAGTACGAGTTGGGTATTGGCCTCGGGCAGACGGCGTTGAGAGGGCTTGGGCGTTCAAGGGGCGACAGCGCATTCATCATTCTTTGTTCGTCTTGCATGTCGTCGGGCACACTGGGAAGTGCTAGACACTGGAGCATGGGGGTGCAAGACATAAGAAAGTCGTCTAATTTCAAGCAGAAAGTGCTGGTGGTGATGGTAGGAAGCTGGTAGGAAGTCAAAAACAATTCGGTTCTGATTCGCAGCTGGTTGTTAAAAGGAAAGAGCAACGATCAGCCTTTTTGTGGCACAGCACCACGTGCACAAGCTCCATTGTACTCGGAATTAAATGACCACATCGTTGACCTCGTCTGGCTCGCCCAAGAGCAACGTTCCCCTCGTCTGGCTCGCCCAAGAGCAACGTTCCCCTCGAGCTCGTCGCCCGGCCCGTCCAAAAGATAAAACTCGTATTTTACGGATTTTCGCTTGTCGTCCCGGGTCCGACGCCTTGACAACAAATTCCGATCTCCGTCGATCGTGGGCTTCCGTCAGTGCCCTCACAATGCCGCAGGTGACTTGGATTGACCAAGGATTGCCCATGCGCTACCTATCCCTCCTTTGGTTCGGAGCAATTTTGTTCGTGTAGTCTCTCATCTTTCCAGCGATACCAGCATGTCGAGTTTCTGCCGAGCGCGCCAACTTATGAACATGCTCACCCAATCGCCATTCACTGTGCGCGAGGCTTGTCGCAGCTACGGTGGACTTGCCCATGATGCTCCGTATCGGGACTGCATACATGTATGCAAGGGCTCACTAACATTCCAGGATTCCAAGCATGTTACATGATAGCACATTCAGTGCCATACCACCGTTGATCATTCTACATAACTTTGGTTCTGTACTCTGGCCAACAGCATTGGTCTCGTTCATCCTTTTCACCATCTCATTCCGAGCTCAACGACCTCTCTGAATTTGAGTACAGGGCCAGGCGCCCTTTCGGGATGACCTTGCCACCTTGTTTCGCCTTGGTAGACTTGCTCGGCGCCTTTTTCTCACAAGCAAGCGGTTTCTTCTTCTCAAGCTTGGTTTCGACGTCGCTTTTCTGAGAGGATCCGGGAACGACGCCAGAGTTTGGGAAGAAGACATGATCCAGCAGCTTGTCCAATCTTGAAAATGGGGTAATGAGCCAACAATCGTGCAGCGGGAGTTACGGAGTCAGCGTACTCATCATCATTCCTAATAGCGAGCTGCAAGAATCGAGGAATGATCCTCTGCTTACGGTGGTCGCGCGCGGCATTGCCTGCGAGTTCGGTGACTTCTGCGACGAGATACTCAAGGACGGCAGTGAGGAAGACTGTGGGCTTCAGTGTCTGTGGATGTACGGCCTTGAATACACGAACTGGACGCTGCGATCCTGATGTGGTCTTGCTGGACGAAATTCTTGAGCTTGCGATGGACGCGCGCAACAGGGAACGCTAGCCCGGCACGATAGGATTTCGTGAGTCGTCCAAGCGAGGGTGCACTTTTGCCTCTGGTCCCTGCGAGATTTTTCCCGCGGCCAAGATTGTTAGGACTGATATGTTATGTTAGTGGGAAGAGTCCATTGGGTAGATTCAAGCATTACTTTGGCTACAGAAGGGCTGTCAGATATGTATCGCAAGGCAATTGAATATGCTTCTCACCATAATTTCGCTGCTATTTTTTTTCTTGAACGTTGAAACGTTGAAGGTTGAAGTCAAGAGGCTGGCGTTACGTGTTGTGGCGGCCTACCTCTTTTATAGTTCCCCGTTATGGTAAGTGCTGTTGCACGTGAATAAACCGTCTTTGAGTGCAATAGAGTGCTGACTCTTTACACGCTTGCCGAAAGATAGGAATTTCAATGTAAACTAGTAGTTCAGTCAACTAAACACAATTTCCCTCGCGTTTACACCCAAGGCGTTGTGTCGGAACGGAAGAGCGCGCTGTTCAACGGTGCGAAAGAGACTCATCTCGAATGTGATGCTGTTCATGGGAGATCCTGAAGCTTTCTTGTAATTCTGGGTATGGAATTTACAACTGCGAAGGGCTTACATAGACAAGTAACTCCAGCTCTCAAATCCAAGCGCATTGTACTTGCGCAGTCTGACAGAGTCTATTCCCAAGCTATACCAAGCAAATGTAACACGGAATCTTAGAGCTCAGAAGCACATAGCAGCGCAGGGAACTCAAGAAAGTCAACGATGTCGATGGGTGATCAGACCCACGTGCGCGCCACGGAGTCTTTCACGCGTCGCGCGCCCGTGACACCGTGTTGGAATTTTTGATCCCGGACCGATCCCCCAACTCACGGCCACCACGAGGCGAACGTTTAGCTAGAGAGACTGAGCAGGACGATTGCGGCGAGGGCACACCGTTTACAGCGAAATATTAACTTTTCATTCTATCTGGGGACGCGTGTACGACTCTGCTATAAACGACGACTTTGACCGGGGCTGTTGACCGAGCTCAACGATGGAAGCCCGAACAGCAACAAGGCCACCGTTGGAGACACCATCTGCAGGGGTGGAGCATTCTTCAGCACCGTTGACACCTACGAGCGACCAGGTGCGTGATCTATACAGCGCATTAGCTTCGGTGCTCATCGCCGCCTCAGATTGTTGCGCTGTATGTGGTAGGTTATCCAAAACGCAGGACCCTCTACACGCGTCTGACCTCGTTGCAGACAATCTCAATGTCTGTTATAATCTTTGGAGTATGGAATGTCCCCGGCCTTCGGAACCTCATCAGTCCGCTCAAGTTGTTCACGATCGGCCTACATGAACTCTGCCATGTCGTTGTGGTACGTCTTAATCCCTCCTCTGAGGATGCGGGCTCAGAGGTGTCGCAAGGCCGTGCTCACCGGAGGGCGTATACTGCGGATGACTATAGACCCCCACATCGGCGGAGCAACGATAGTCGAAGGTGGCTATCCAAAGCTCATTCTGCCAGCCGGCTACATTGGTTCTACACTCGTAGGCGGCGCCTTCGTCCTAGCAGGCTGGGACACACTCATGGCAAAAATCATGAGCTTCTTCCTAGCCATTGGGATGTTAATGCCTCTTCGACTAGTGAGAGACAAGATGTATGCGACAATCTATCCATATTTCGCTCACTCACACCATACAGGACTATACTGCTCACCTTCATGTACGAAGGGTTGCTCATCGGGTTCTGGTTCATTGATCATGGGTACATGACTCGCTGAGGCCTCGCAACTGCTTTCTGATGCGATGTAGGTCTGCTCTGCGGTGGTATTGCTTATTCGTCGGGATCATGAAGTGCGTCACAGACTGTTGTATCTTGCGCACGCTAACATTCGCCCGCAGCATTTTCTACGTGATATGTATGTCGTTGTCACTTCCTGCGAGCTTTCAACGTGAACAAAATCTGTAGGGGATGTCGCGGACGACCGTTTCTTCCATAAAACGAACGACTCGGATACCACACAATTCGAGCTCATGTATCCCAGTATCCGACAACATGGCTAGTTCCACCGAACTGCGCTGCCTCCTCTGTCTGACTTGGAATATAGTATGGGCATTGCTTTGGATAGCCTTCTCCGTGGCATGGATCATCGGGTTTATACTCATAGGGATCTTTGCCTTCAAGGTTAGGGCACTTTTTGACCTCCATTGCGGCCACTAACATCTGCGCAGATGACCTCTGAGGAGATGCGCAAACAAGCTGGTACGCATCGAACTCGTCTCTGTTGTCCCTCATCTGACAATGAGGACAGATACTTTTCTTCCTACCTAACTCTCAACGCTCATGATCTCACGACATATTATTATTCCATACTCATCATCGGAACGTTGGACAGGCCGATACATGCATCACCGACTTCCTCTACCCACACGCATATGTATTCTCCAGCATCACTAACTGTCTATCCGTCATGTTGTCCGTATATAGTGTAGCACTTGTTTGGTCTTTCGTAGCTCGAGTTTGCAAGGTCCCATCAACAACAGCGGTGAGATTTATGATCTGAGAGTGATTTGAGATATGTCGGCCACATTGGCAGTTAGAGCTAGTGGAGGCTACTGTGGGGTAAGAGTTGAGAGTATCTTCGCGGTGTCTTCCTCGCCGCCTGGAAAGTGTCGATGTACTTCCGTGGGAGTATCGAAATTCCTGGCCGTCCGAGTCCGCGGAAGCATCCTCTACCCATGCAGTACCCATGCGCAGCTCGGCGAATTCCACGGGCTCTAAAAGACAAGGTAAGATTAGAGTATGTGTAGTATACAATTTCGGAGATGAAGCTCTGGTAAGTGCGAGTCGGGTTGCCGTGTTACTGTTCCATATACTTCGCTTGACCATAAGCCAAAGGTGCTGCTAAATGCCTGGCTGTTGGAGTCCATTTGGATTCAATAATATTCTGAGATAGATATATGTACAGTGCCCAACCCTCCCTGCCTCAACTTGTCGAGTAGTGCCTAGAATTCGAGCAGTGAGCTTCCTGAAAGGCCCATTGTGAGTGTACAGCTTCGATCAATAGACTTTGGATGATCGACGATGTCCGACGCGGCTTGTCTTCCTACCTCGAACAGTCAAACTGCTCGCGACATTGCTTTACCTGGCCATCTGCAGTTCATTGGCCCTGGATCCTCGTTCCAATGGCCACTTCCTACGGTTATCGGCGTGGGCTTACCGACTCGGCTAATACTACACGGCACACAACACTTTACGCGACTTGAGATATAAAGGCTGGCTTTTGGAAGAGCTTTTCAACAATCCACTTCAGACACACTCTACCGGCCCCTCCACCCTAGAAACTCAACTACCACAATGACTGCCACCACCTACATTGCCAAGTCGGTCACCGAGCTCCTCGGTGTTCGTGCTCGCACAACCGGAAAAGACGCGTTTGTCTACACTGGAGACGCGATGGACGGCAACCAAGTTGTCTTGCGTAGCCTCAAGTATGTTGTCTCCCATTCGTCGCGCCGCTTGTACTCACGAATGCCTGCAGCTTCGAGGAAACCAATGCCGCCGTCGACCGCCTCGCCTGGCACTACTCCAAATTCGACGTCGCACCAAAGGCCATTGAGGGAGAGGCCCCACCCGTCCAAGTCATTGCCGTTCTCACTAGCTCGAGCATCGACGAGACTCTCATCGAGTTTGCTCTTGCCAAGATGGGTCTCACTGGTCTCCTCCTCGCCGCCAACAACTCAGTTGCTGCCGTCGCACATCTGACCAAGCTCACCAAGGCTTCTCACCTGATCTACGGTGCCAAATTCGAGGAGACCGCGAAAGAGGCCAAGGCCATGCTCGACGCTCAGGACTACCATATCGACCTCATCCCAGAAATGCGCTTCCCGCTCTGGGGACCCGACGGCATTGCAAACTCGACTATCAAGCCATTTGCGCCTGTTCTGACGCCCGAGCAAGAAACGACGCGCCCTGCGGTGATCCTGCACTCGTCTGGCTCGACTGGTTTCCCCAAGCCAGTCGCTCTGACCCACGCGTCTGTCGTCTTCACCGCGGCCTTCAACGGCTTCCGCTCGGTCCTGAGCACTCTTCCTGTTTTCCATGCCGCCGGACACTTCCTAGTGTGAGTTTCAGCTTGAAGGACAAGCAGACAATATTCTAATGCATACTTCTAGGACGTCTTGCTTGTACAGTGGTGGATACATCTGCCTATTCCCACCTCACCTCCCTTTGACCTCTGGCCACGTCTGCGAGGTTATCGACTCGCTTCCAAACGTTCGCCAGGCCTTCGCAGTGCCATACGTGATCAAGCTGCTGGGTGAAACCGAGGAGGGCACTCGTGCACTTGCCTCCTTGGACGTCGTTGCCACATCTGGCGCGCCCATCCCCGACGACCTGGGTGATCGCCTTGTCGCCGCCGGTGTCAACCTTCTCTCCGTATACGGTGCCACCGAAATTGGCCTATCCATGTCGTCTCTGCGGAACTATGCCGACGACAAGCTGTGGAACTGGCTCCGCCCTATGCCATCGGCCATCAACCATGTCATCTTTGAATCGCGCGGCGGAGACACCTACGAGCTTGTCATCAAGGATGGATATCCTCCTAAGGTTGGTCCATCCAGCCTATGTTCTTTGCATGTGCTCATTGCTTGTTTAGGTCCAGACGAACCGCCCGGATGGCTCTTACGCAACAAAGGACTTGTTCCTTCGCCACCCAGAGCACAAGAACTTCTACCGCTATGTTGGCCGTCTCGACGACACTCTCGTTCACACCCTCGGCGAAAAGACCAACCCCGTTCCAATGGAGCTTGCCATTCGCGGCAACAGTCCTTATGTCAAGGAGGCGATCATCTTCGGTGCAGGTCGTCCTCAAACTGGCGTGCTTGTCCTTCCTGCCGACATTTCCAAGGACCTTTCCAACGAGGAGTTGATGAAGAAAGTGTGGCCGGTCATTGAGCAGGCCAACGAGGAGGCGCCGAGCCATTCGCGAATCTTGCCCGAGATGGTCGAGTTCCTTCCGTACGTCCTTTTGCGTCTTCGGGTACTATCTCTGTACTCACTATTCATGACAGCCATGGCACTGTCATTCCTGCGGCGGCTAAGATGAGCTTTGTTCGCCCTGCTTGTTACACCAAATTCGCCGATATCATCGATGCGGTTTACAAGCGTGCAGAGCGCGACGACGATGTTGGCGAGAAGAGGAAGCTCACTGGTCCCGCACTCGAGGACTACTTGTTCGAAACTGTTTCTGCAGTTTTGGGCGCCCATGCGACAAACCTTACTCGCGCGGCCGACCTCTTTGCCTTCGGTGTCGATTCCCTCAACGCGAGCCGCATCCACAACCGCATCCAACAAGGTCTTGACCTTGGAGGACAACACCTGAGCTCAACAGGTAATTGTGCAGTCGTCCTTGCCTATGAATTATTGCTGACTATTTCGCAGTTGTCTACGAGCACCCCTCGGTCAAGAAGCTGGCGGCATATATCGAGCAGGTGCAAAGTGGCGAAGCTGTCCACAAGAAGACAGACCAGGAGAAGATGCTCGGATACGTCGAGAAGTGGTTGGCAGCAGTCAAGCCTCGCAGTACTAGTGGCGGACCGGCCAAGCCAGTCGATGCTCGTGTTGTGGTCAGTGCAGTCACGCAGACACCTGTACCCTGTTCCTAATCCCTCTTAGGTCCTCACGGGCGCCACGGGCTCGCTTGGAGCGCACATTCTTGCCTACCTTACCGCATCCAGCTCTGTCCGCAAGGTTGTCTGCCTTTCGCGTGCCAAATCACACCAGGACTCGCTTGAACGTGTCCGCGAATCAGCGGTCCTCCGCCAAGTACAAATCGACGAGAGCAAGCTCGTCTCATATTCGTCGACTGTCCAGGCGCCTTTCCTTGGTCTCACCGAGGAGCAGTACGAGTCGCTCAGATCTGAAGTGACAGATGTCATCCACGTACGCCGCTGCTCTCCTTTTAGTCATGCCTCTATTTACTGAGTATTGCACAGAATGCCTGGCCCGTCAACTTTGTCATGAACGTCGACTCATTCGACGAGCACATTGGAGGCTCTGCCAACTTGATGAACCTTGCCCTCGAAGCTCCCTGGTCCGAACCCGCGACGTTCTTGTTCAGCTCGTCCATTTCGTGCCGCATGGCTTCGCCTGACAAGTTTGCTGGCGAGGATTTCCCACCGACGACGGCGACCGCTGCTGGTACGGGTTACGCCCAGGGCAAATGGGTTGTTGAGAAGCTCTCCGAGGCAGCCGCCGAGAAGACTGGATTGCCTGTTGCTGTTCTGCGCATTGGACAAATGTCGGGCGACACCTCTTGTGGTATCTGGAATGAGACGGAGGCGTGGCCTTTGCTTATCCGCAGCGCCAATGCTATAGGGGCTTTGCCTGTCGTCGACGAGGTGTGTTTCATATCTTCCCCTCTGCTTTCCGCGTGCTAATGATTATCCAGAACCCGTCGTGGTTGCCTGTGGATTACGCTGGCGAGGCCATCGCTGAGATTGTCTTCAACACCTCCAAGCCGGCGTCTGCTGTCTATAATATCGTCAACCCCAACACGGAGACGAAGTGGACGGACCTCATCGACTGGATTGAGGCTGCTGGTGTGAAATTCGACAAGGTTGACCCTGCGACATGGGTAGAACGTTTGGCGAACTCTGAACAGGACCCCGCGAAGAACCCGACGGTCAAGCTGCTGGGCTTCTTCCGGGAGTTCTACGGGCCAGCCTTCAGGCAGCCGATTATCTTCAAGACGGAGGAGACGCTGAAGTGGGGACCCGCTCTTGGGCGCACCCCACCTATCACGAAGGAGATTGTTGCGAAGTGGATTGGGCACTGGAGGAAGACTGGGTTTATGGCGAACTAGAATTTACGACCTTGCGCATTGGACAATTGGATTAATCACCTGTACTTAGAAGCTACTGTAGAAACTCAAAAACGGTTCGATTAATCTATTTCCTTTCAAAAGCAGTTCCTGTGTTCGACCACCTCAAGTGCCTCGCCTCCGGTTATTTTCCTTGCACGTCTACTGCTCATTTGGACGTGCGAGTTGCTCCTAAGGCCTAAGGCCTAAGGCGGCAGTGCCGGTGAACCCACGAATCGAGGCGTGCTCCTGTTCTTTGGTTGCCGCCTTGTTGTTGCTGTACTGGTAGTCCTTGGTCGTTCTGAGCCTTCACGCGCAGATATGTAACGCATTTCTTCATGAACTCCTTGCTAGGTAGTCTCTTATAAACAGCCAACGATCAAGTGACGGGCTTCGCTAAGTACTACTTGCTAGGTAGCTCCATCGAGTTCGCAAAATACTCCTGGCTGCGCAGGATCCATATTCTCCCTAGTGGCCTGAAGAACTCGTCCTGGTTCTCCGCACGTACACAGCGTGCCATTTTATTTTCTTGGAATTCACGCAAGGTGGGCCACGCCGTTTTCAAGTTAACCTTTGCGCAAGATCGAAATTCGCTTTACTTGAATGCAAGCCATTACGTAAAACAATGGGAATGTATCCCCAATGGGCCGAGAGCGCATATATTCACCGAACGAGACTTTCGCATCTGCCACAGACCCAATAATGGTTTAAAATTAGGATTAAGACAACACATAACATGGAGAGGTAGATCAACACGGCAGTCTGGTAATGCTACAACATAAATGTCCCGGATAGAGTGGAATTTGGCAAAGGTCGATAAATCAAGGGGAAGATGAAGGAGTGTCTGGCCGGGATGCGTCTTCGCGTGCGCGCTCTTCACGTCGCTGGATGAGCTTCTAGCACAAATCAGCACAGTGGCCTGAGGGTATTGGACAAGATAACGCACCTGCTTCATGCTCACGACGGTGTTGAGTAAGGAATCAAGTGTGCTTTCCGAGAAATCCGCAAACTAACTCTGGATTGTCAGCACAATATACGACGATAAGCAAAGAAAGTGTGCGCACTGCATCCTGCGTCTGTCTCGTCACCGCCGCCAATCTCGCCTTCTCTGCGTCCCACTCTGGATCAGGTGCTGCTCGGCGGGGCTGACCCTCAAGCTGCCGTCTCCATGTCGCCAGTCTGGACTCCTCGAGCTGCTCCCTTGCGTGATGGCGTTTGCAGACGTCCCAGTATTTAGCTGCGCGACCTTCGTGCGCCTCACGGTGTTTGTAGTACACTGCGGTCGTGCATGCGCCGACGAGGAACCAGAGCAGACGTGATGGTCGCCCGTGCCAGCGTCGGTAGTACCCAAATCCATGGTGGTGAGGATGTCCCCAGTGGTGAGGGTGGTGCATTCTGCTTTGTTCTTTAACTGTCGAAGCTCTTGTTTTGCTGGGCACCGTCGAGGCTGGACGTGGGCGCCAAAGCCAAAGCCGCAGTTAGAGGGAGAATGAAACGCATGATGGGCCGGCCAGAGGACATTATAAGCTGATCAGTGATACGCCCTTTTCGTTTTCCTTTGCGCTGCGTGTGGTGTCGGCACAAGTAATGCGGTCTGACAGCGACGTAATGGCCATGACCCGTCCAGCCGCGGAACCTCGCCGACGTGCCGAGTGTGGCGCATGTCCTATTTCGGTGGTTGCATGCGAAAGATGCGTATGTATCTCGGCGTACGGTCCCAAATGAGTATTAGAGGCCGTCTGATTGGACGAATCCCAACTCAACTGCGGCTTGGGACCAACACTCGAACAATGGCCGATTCGGAATATGTCATAAGGCTGATCAAAATGTGGCTGAAGGTTAACTTGCTTATCCATGGTTGCAGTTCCCGAGCGTAGACGAGCATCAAGATAAATCTGGCAATCACTACTACAAAGAGAGAAACACATTCGCATTCAGATTCCACAGATTACCTTAAACACACACATCCTACCCTACATACAGATAACATACATTACAAGATCCATTAGCCA
Organism: Cylindrobasidium torrendii FP15055 ss-10; assembly: GCA_000934385.1. NCBI lineage: Eukaryota > Fungi > Basidiomycota > Agaricomycetes > Agaricales > Physalacriaceae > Cylindrobasidium > Cylindrobasidium torrendii. The sequence goes on from KN880691.1 coordinate 22,604, forward strand.
TTATTAAAAGAACGGAATAAGCCCAATGCTGCCGTGCGCCGACCGCATATGGTCGTAGATGCCCTCGCCTCTCGGGAACGTTGCCAGACACTCCCAACAAATGTGCGTATTGCACCGCACACATGTCACATGGTTGCAGCCCTCCGAGCGTTCGATATCGACCTTGCATCCCGGGCATGGCTTCACCCCATTCTGCTCCTTCCACTGCCTGAACTGCATCTCGTCCTCGTCATCGTCCAGCGCACAGGCTTCGCCTTCGTGGCTCTCCCCACCACACTGCGCACAAATACCCACAAGACAGTCTGGACAACGCAGAACCGTGTTTCCCAGCGCCTTGTTCGACCGAAAGACCTGTGCACATTCCGCCGTAGGACACCGAATGAATTCATCTGGCCGCGTAGAAACGTATAGCTCAAATGCTGCCTTCACCAACCCGTTGAACTCGGCCAACGTTAGAATATCTCTCGCACAATGCAACGGCATGAGCTCGGTGCAAGCCCCCTGCGCGCCTAAGCACGTCAGCGGGAAGCATCGCGCCTCTGTCGCCGCCACCAAATACTCACGCAAACACCCCCGGCAGTGTGCATGCCCACAACGCAAAAGAAACGGTGCCTCGACATCGTCTAGACACACTGGACAGCCCGAACGTGTCGACGCCGGTCGTTGCGCCGCACGCGCCGCCTGCACTGCGTTTCTTGACATGGTCGCTGCCGCCAACCCATAGACTTCAAACGTCTTGGTGCGGATATCCATGTGTATGTTCTCGAGCCCCAGCTCCGTCTTGAGTATCGGGAGCTGCTTCGCCAGGAAGTAGCCCAAGAGATCCGTGGGTATATGCACCGTCGTAGGCGTCCTTGCACGCAGCTGCTTGATCTGCGTCAGAATCTCCTCGTTTGCCCTAGCCCTCATTCCGGAGGGTCCACGCAAAACAATCCTCTTTTCCTTCGACACACACGAGATGCGTAGGAGGGGATACCGATCTCGCAGCTCGCTGACCCAAACATACCCCGCAGGCTCCTCGAAGAATGCATCCCACGCGATCTTGTCGTCAAGCTTCACTGTTTCGCCGCGAAGCACCCTCCGAAGATTCTTCCTCAGCCGTCCCAGCTGCTTCAAATCCTCCGAAATCAGATGAATCTCAACTACATCCTCCTGTCCATCTTCCTCCTTGACCACTAGCGCATCTTCCTTCGACGTGAACATCTTGCAAAGCTGCTGCACCTCTTGCCTGACGCTCGCATACACCCACGCACTCGTCGTCAACACCATCTTCTTCAAATGGCGCACAGATAGCCTGCACCAGCCTAGCGCAACAGGTTTTCTCGTATCCGCTTGTGCCGCCACATACGCCGCCGTCCCCGCACTCTCAAACGTCGCAAACACCCGAATCCTGCCATCCATGTATGGCCCGGGAACCGGCGCCCACTCCTTCATCTGCATCCCCGTCTTTAGATGGTTCTCGATATTCCGGCGCACAGCACTAATCGCATCCTTGGCCGACCTATATGGCACCGGGTCCCACATAACATCGTCCGGCGCACCAAGCTCCTCCAAAGACGCCTTGGTCTGCTTCAGATCCGCAGGCAAATTCCAGTATTTGACGGTATGCATCCCGACTTGGGGCATGCCTTCGTATATTTTGGCATGCACAGACCGTTCGAGGAAGGGCAAGTGCGTAGCCGCAATCGCCGTCCGGGCTCTTTCCAGTGTGCTGAATCCACCATACGCAGTCACACTCGGCGCGTCCCATTCAATACGAATGGTCGTGTCCCGCACACGGCCATGGACAGCGTCGGGCGTCATCGACAGTCGTGCTCGAAGAACGACGCCAAAGTGCTTGGTCTCGTCGAGAGAGGCGGCGGCGTTCCGGGCGTCGACGTGCTCCTTGAATCGAATACGAGCGACCGTGCCCGCGAGAGCCTTGACTTCTGCATGGCCAAATGGTGTGACGAGACTCTTGACGGCTTCTTCCTTGACAGCGGCAGGAAGGCCTTCAATGTACAGCCAAGGCGTCTCGAAGCCTGTCTGAACCTCTCGAATGACAAAGCCGCGATCGACCTTGACGTGAATGTAATTGTGGATGAGAATTTCCCACTCCGTTGTTGGGGGTGGTGGCGGTGGTGGCGGAGGCGGCAGTGACCGAGGGATACTCTTTAGAATAACCTATAATACAAATGAGCTTTATCTCACAAAAAATCATGCGACCAACCGGTTCGTCGTACTCGAGGTCTTCGTGAATGCGCCTGCATGCATATCCCCGCTGACACCATCCACGCCGCGCGTTCAAACACACCTCATTCGTGCGTGGCCGTTGCCGCGATGGAGGCGGCTCCTCCACCTTGCTTGCCTGACAGCACGTAAGTACACATGCACACGAGCCGGAACCAGCACGTACGTCGCCCTCCTGCGCACACATCTCCGTCCGTGGCTTCGGAGTGTCCATATCTACAGGTGATGGAATCTACATGAAAAATTAGAGGGGAAATGCACAAAAGTGGATTGAAAACGCACCGGGCTGTCGTATTCGAGGTCCCCGTGCACGTACTGACAGTCGTATCCCCACGGACACCATTCACGGTCCCACAACCAGCATATCTCATTCGTCTTCGGATGGGGATGCCGCTCTGCCTTTGGCGCTGGCGGTTTGTCCTCATGCGGGAGATGGGAGAAAGTACATCGTGGTCGCGGGCAGGTGCGTGTCCGACAAAACTCCCAGCAATATCCTGACGGGCATATGCTCCCTGGGATGCGTTTCTTGGGCCACGAAGGAATTTGTGGGCGAATATTCGTGTTTATCTTTGGTGCAGAAAATCGTGGCTGTGGGAACTGAGGCGCGAGGGATAATTCGTCGCCCGACGTATCACTGTCCGAGTACTGTTGCCTGCGAATGACTGGCGCGCGCGACGGCTGATCTGCTATGAGTGCTACGCCGTATGAAGTGCATGCTAATTCTTACCGGAAACTGCGATGTGCGCGAAGTGAAGTGGGGGAGCTACATGTAGGCCGGAGTGAGTGAGCGCATCCAAGAGGGATTGAGCACGTACATGAACCCTCGGACAGCTGCTTCCATTTTGACAAAATCCCTTCTGATAGTTGAGACACAGCTCGGGCTGCATCCCTTGTTGGTGATATTGGGGCTGGTAATATTGAGATTGGTATTGAGGTGGCTGTCGTGCATGTTGCACGTAGTTTATGGTATTCATGACTTCCAGAGTGTTAATTAAGAAATAAGAAAGAGAGAGAAATGCGGCGGCTGCTGAAGTTAAAATGCCCGCAGTTTGTGATGGTGATGGCAGAAGGGAAAGTGACTTTGCTGGATCACGGCGATCCGCATTGGGCGATGACGCATGCGCTAAGCCAGCAATGGGCCAGCGCTTTCTCTGGAAACTTTGTCCCAGCGTACAAACTGGTCGTTATTGGAACCTTTTGGAATGATTGAGCGTATTTCCAATCTTCGGCTCCAGATTGTGGTCAAAAAGCGGAGAGCTGCAAGAGGTTGGACTGTCGTAGTTTTGTGATCAATCAAAATCGGATTCAGAGAGTCATAGTCCTAGGAAGATGTAGGCAGGTGCAAGACTGCAAGTGTGCAACTTTCTCCCTTTCATGGTGTCAAGTTCTCCCAGGCTCACATTGATGTGCGATGGGGCATCCGTGGAGGCAATTTACGACTGGCCATCGAGAAACTGCAGCTGGTCCAGGAGTAGACGAACAATGGTGGCTGAGCTACGAGGTATCATGAGGGCTCCACAGTTACATTATATTGTGGAAAAGAGAGGCAGTGTGCCCACCACACAGTGCAGCTATCCGACGATCTAGGATTGATTAGGAGTTAGCAGTTCAGCCTACTACGTAATCACAATGGGAATCGGGACTCGCTCAAACGGGTCGAAACCTTACCGACACCTTCAGGCCATGGTGGTTGGAAGTTCATCTCACACCACGAGTCAACGACGTCGGGTTCAGTCGCGAGCTTAGGCACGTGAGCGGTCCCGCCGCCTCTTTCATTTCTGACTTCCCACCACATTCCGGAGTTTAATGTGAAGATGTTTGTCGGTAGCGCACAACGGAGCCGCATCTGTATATAAGAAATGGTGTTTGCAACGAGCCTCTTCCATCGCCTACCACCATGTCGAACCTTGAAGTTGAACAACACCCTGCTATCCACCGTATTCGCGCTGCTTTGGAGGGCAAGCAGCCCTTCACCAGCGGCACTTGCCCTTTGGACGTCGACTCTCTAAACCTTTACTACCGCCTCAGCAGTACCGAAAAGTCTGTGTCTCTTTTTGCATGTCCGTGTCGTCAACGTGTGCTTACTTGCAGCTGTACTAGGAAAGCGGACGTGTTGAACCTGGCCAATGCTACTCCAGAAGAGCTTCAAAATCTCATCTCAGCGTGTGACGCCGCACCTTTTGGGCGTGGGAACGAGACGGTCATGGACGAGAGCTACCGCAAGGCGCTCAAACTCGAACTCGCACAATTCTCTCTCCCTTTCGAACTCATCGAAACGGGAATCGTGAATAAGATCCAACATGAGCTCGTCGACTCGCCCGACGCTACTCAGCGCTCTATTAGGACTGAGCTGTACAAGCTGAACATCTATGGTACGCCTTCCGCCTCACCTTCCTATATTTCTGCTGACGATGAGCCCGGATAGACAAGGGATCGTTCTTCAAAGCACACAAGGATACTCCGCGCGACGTAACCATGTTCGGCTCACTCGTCATCATATTCCCCACCACACACGAGGGCGGCAACCTCGTCCTCAGCCAGAAGGACGAGCAATGGACGTTTGACGCCCCGACCATGCTCAAAACCAGTACACCTGAAGCACCATCCATTGCCTGGGTCGCCTTCTACAGTAACGTCACTCACGAAGTCCTCCCCGTCACGTCCGGTGCACGCGTTACGCTCACGTACAATTTGTACTTCAAGGATGCCAAGGACACGGCTATCCAAGCTGCACGTTCCACTGAGGCGGACTCGAAATACGCTATGGTGAAGAAGGACCTGGCTGAACTCGTCGCGGCGCATGACGAAGACCACCTGTTTGGGTTCGGGCTGGCGCATGAATACCCTCTTACCCAGAAAGACCTACGCGGCGGAACACTGAACGGCCTCGCGCATTTCTTCAAGGGAAGCGACGCGCTAATCTGCGCCGCCTGTGAAGACCTTGGCCTCAACGTTTCCATCACGGTGCTCTACGAGGACGAGGACGAGGACGACGAACTTGTGCGGTATCTGAGCCCAAGTGTCCTGAAAACCCCTGGGTGGGAGGTGCACAGAAGGGAAGCCTTGTACTACAAGATGACGATGCTGAAGGACGTGAAGATGACTTGGGTGACGCCGGAGACGGAGAACACCAAGGCGGAGTCGAAGTTTATTGCGTATGGGAATGAGGCCAGTCTGGACAGCGTGTATGGTAAAGTGTGCATGGTGGCATCCAAGGGGAAGCATGAGCTGAAGCCAGCACGAGAGTGGGCATAGAATAGACTACGCGCATGTGGTACTTCATTATAGTTTAGCTGGAAGCCTGAATGATATGAGTTATGTTTGCCGACGGAATACGGGGCTCAAAGTCTGTACGAAGGCAGAATGGGCATGGCGGTGTCGCGTTCCCTTTGGCATGACGATAAAGAAGTCCAATAAGTCAATCTGTGTCTTCAGACGCGTCAACCAGGGATAGCTGGGGCAGATTCACGATACGGAGCACAATCGTCCTTCACGTCAGACCAACCAAACGGCATCGTTGGCGCAATTTGGCCGGAGCGCAAAGTGGGTGTTGAGGACGTGTCCCCCACGGGTTCTATCCAACAAATGCCTTGCTCCAGTAGTAGATTTCCACGATATGTTCCTCTGGTATTACATTACACTCGGATACTTGTACACCTCAAGACATAGGTCAGTCAATCACTTTCAGGAAAAGCTCATCGCAGCACACACCTAGTCCACTGTGACCCCCTTCGCACGCAACTCATTCTTCGCCTGATTTATCTCCACCATAAGTTCGGTGAATGCATTAGGGCAGTCCTGGAACGTCCATAGGCCCCAGCCGAGTGCCCAGAGGGAGTACGCGCCGAACGAGACCAAAAGCCACCAGGGCAGAACGGGGATGATTTGAGCGGCAGCGTCGGCGGAAATGAATGGAATATTGAGGAACTGGTAGAAGACGAGGGTATAGGCGACAGTGAAGAGCAGTGCGAGGCCGGCGACGCGGTGTGCTCGAGCCATGGTCGTGGAAAGAGTGACAGCTGAATTGATGGCCGAGCACAGCCACGCTTTGTTCCTTGTCTACTGCCCACGATGACGACTGATTTGCCGTACGCTGCTGACGCCGAAGTCTCGCTTTCCTTCGACGAGCTCGAGGTTGGTAGCCCGTACATTATGCTGCCAGTGTAACCAACAACACTGTTGTAGGTCCTCCGAATCCAATACGCGAAGGAAGTCGAATCGGGCCATGTAACGGTGCAGACAAAGTTCAACTACTCCTGGGGGTTGGTGAAGAGCCCAGTTCGTGAGCACCAGGTGGAGGGTGTAAAGCTTCTTCAAGGTGTGTGTTCATCCCAGTCCTCCGACCCACACTGAACGCTGGGCTCAGACTTGTACCGCGCCGAGCCGTCACGGAGACGCGAGTGTCTCTACTATCTCGCCCTTGGGCACTATAAGATGGGCAACTTTGATGAGGCCCGCAAGTTCAATGGTGCGCCTATGACTTCCTCCATTCGCCAGAAGTGGCTTACCCCACACAGGCCTGCTCCTCGAGAAAGAGCCAGCCAATATGCAAGCCCAGAGCCTCTCCACCCTCATTGACCGGGGCGTCACTCGTGGTCAGCTCAGTCCCATCCTCCATCTGTCCTTGACTCACACCCTGCAGAAGGATACATCGGCATGGCGCTCGTTGGAGGTGTTGCTGCCATCAGCACTCTCCTCGTCGCCGGCCTAGTACGGCGAGCAGCCCGTAAATGACTGTCTGCCTATTCTCTAACGTATTTCCCTTTCCGCTCTCTCTATCCCTTTATTGGAACGCCCACCTCACATCTATAACCGCATGTCCCACTTGTCCCTCCGGTTTAATTGGTCACGAATGCAAATAGTCATCGCTAGGTTGAATGCTATGTAACCTATACACGTATGCTCTGTCTTCCTCATCCTTTCTGACTCTTGGTTTCTGGGCGCGTTGGATGCCTCTTGAAGCTAGGGCGCAGTAATACCTCGCGCTCTAGCCTCATTTCATGCTTAATTTCATTTCAAGCGTATTAGGGCGTAGGTATGCGCGCAGCATAGTAAAGCCAAATCAGTCAGAAAGGGTCTATTGGCATACCTGCGTGTGAAGCGCCCTGACAAGCTGCGTTCTCCCAAAAGGGATACTCTTGCACTGCTAGTTTATACCTGTACATCAGCAACATCTCAGAGAAGGCAAAGGTGGCCCAGAGGTGGCCTACATAGCAGTGTGCTTTACATAATACACTCACGCTCTCAGTATATCAGCCTGAATGACCGCAGACTATCATGTTGAATGTTCTGAGCACAACCTAAAGCCTGGAAAGTCGGATTCTCTGCCACTAGCTGCTCAATGGACTCGCCCGGGTTAAGTATATGAACACCTTGTTAGAACAACCATATAACTAGCACTACACATACTTAAACGGGCAATGGTGGCTCAGGAAGGGGTGGCGGCGCCTCAGGCTGAGGGGCAAAGATCACATGCAACGGCGGTGTCGTCTGGCTCTCTTCATTGAGCGTAGTCGTGATAATCGACCGACCAGCAAAGCTCCTCCCAGCCAACGCCTTCATCGCCTTAGCCGCGCCTGCTGCCTCAATGAACTTGACATACACCCGGCCAACACCCGCTGCCTCATCCACCTTGGCCGTATCCGTCACGTCTGTGCTTCCGCCTGGCGCCCACACCTTGCGCTCCTTCTTCGCAGGGCGCGGAATTCGCAAATCTTCCACCGGCCCATAGGAATTGCACTCATCCCTAATGTCCTCGAAGATCTCCTGGTAGTCCTGGTCGTCGTGCAGGTCTTCGGGCGTCACCATGTTCAACATGAGCAGAATCCGGTTGTCCCCAGTGTCGCCTGCAGGCATGATAGGCTTCGGGATCTCCGGCATTGCGACCACGTCCATCATATCAATGTCGCCGAGTTTGGCGCCCACCGATGCCCTCTGGACCACCAGATACCTATCACCAATCTCCATGCCGTTCAGCGACTGGATGGCCACGTCCGTGACCTCCGGGTCGACATACTCGAAGAACGCGAAGCCCTTGCTCGGACCTCCATTGTTTTCGCGGACCAAATTGAATGCCCGGAGCTCGCCAAAGGATGTGAGCAACTCTTGGACCTGCTCCTCGTTTAATGCTGTAGGAAGACCGCCAACAAAAATCTTGTTGATAGAGTCTGGGACGTTGGTTGGAATAGCGCCCGGAACTTGGCCGGGCATGAGCAGCTCGCCGCCATAGTCCTTCGGGCGACGAATTTTGAGCGGGCCGTTGATGAACACAATGCCGTCGAATGCCATGGCGGCGGTCGCATCCTCCGCACTGCGGAACTGCGAGAAAATCAGCCAGGGTGCACGGAACGAGAGTCAGTTCACTGACCTCGACGAACGCATAGTTCTTTTCGTAATTACACTGCACAGCAAGCACAGGACTGCCAGGCGTCGCAGTGCCAAGGTTCATTTCCGCCATCTTTTCGTTGAAGAAATCCGTAAGGTTCTTCTCGTTGATTTCGGGAGTGATGCTGCCAATATACAAGCGCCGAGACTGGCGCGACAAGTTGGGATTGCCACCGATGCCCATACCAAAGCTCTGCACAGGCATAGGAGTGGGGAGACCAGGAATGCCGAGAATGGGCGGAATTTGAGTGCGGTTGGCACCAGGAAGATTGAACAGGCCTATGTAGAATGTCAGACAAAACCAAATTTCTTTGATTTTCATCACGCACCAGTTTGCTTGGCCTGCATGGCACTGTACTGCTCATATCCAGGCGCATGGACGTCCCAACCCGATGCTCTGCGGCGACGTTGGGAGATAGGGAGTATGCCCTCCGGTGTCGGAGATCTGCGCTCCGGTGTGCCGCCCTCGCGCCGTCTTCCTCCGCCACCACCACCGCCAGGTGGGCCGCCTGCATCCCTGCCACGTCCTCCACGTCGGTCATCACGGTCCTCTCTGGGTGGCCTTCCACCGCCGCCTCCGCCACCGCCGCCTCGACGATCGTCGCCATACCGAGCACGCCGGTCATCATAGTCGCGGCCGCCTACACCAGGGCCAGCACGGTCATATCTGTCCCGTTCACCCCGGGGTTCCCTGTCGCGTTCTCTGTAGCGGTCCCTGTCACGGTCTCTGCCATGTTCGCGGTCGCGGTCGCGGTGGTGGTCACGGTGTCCTCCGTCGCGGTCGCGGTAGTCGCGGTCTCGGTGGCTCGAACGTCTTCGCTCTGTAATAAAAAGAAGGAAAAACGACCTAAGTAACTGGGCTCTCTTCTGTGTTCTCGGCTGTGGATGCTAGCTAAAAGGTACGTGGGCTATTGCTGTTGGGAAAAAAGAAAAGTGCTGCGAAACGGGCGTTGAGACCCCATTTTTCAAACACAGCAGGTTTCACGGGAAGATGAGGGCAGGATGTAGTTCTAAGCTGAGGGATGGAATGAATATCTCACCTCCGTCTGCTTCCATTGGCATCGTCGTGGTTGAAGAGAAAGCAAGCGAGAATGACTAATCCCATCAGTTGTTTGCACGTGGACAAGTCGAAAGCATTTCGTCACCGTTCGTGAACTCAGGGCACTTTGCAGGTTAAGAGAAATGTTTTAGTACACATAGATCTGACATAAATACAGCATGTAATGAGTTGGTGTCCTTACAGTAACACCACGTAGAAATTTCTATATTTTGACTAATAATACTGATGAAAATTGTAGTTCATTTTTAGCATGTTGCCCCCAAAAATATCGAAATAAAACAGAAACTTAGTAATCAATATTCTTTCAGGATAGTTGATCAACATGTGATAACTATAACAAAGAACTATCAAGATGTTGTACATTTTGACTCAAAATCACACGAAAATATCGAAATCAAATCTGCTGACGTGTACTCTTTATTCTTAACAAATTTGGAAAAGAAAATAAGAAAGAAATATCAAGATGTGATATGCCCTTTTCAGTGACTTCATTTTCATGTGGTAAATGTGAAGATGTTAT